>PVIH01009995.1:0-78556 GCA_004025045.1 Sigmodon hispidus | reverse complement strand
CTAGATGTCCCTCAACTGAAGAATGGATTAACAAACTGTGGTACATCTACACAATGGAATACTACTCGGCAGTAAGAAAAAATGATATTCTAAAATTCACAGGCAAATGGATGGATTTGGAGAATATCCTCCTGAGCGAAGTATCACAAACTCAGAGAGATAAGCAGGGGATGTACTCACTCACTAGTGGTCTCTAAACCAACAAACAAGAAAAAAAAGCCAAACATGCCCAAGCAGCAAACCACAACCAATAAATGGCATTCTCTCTTTCTAGGTGTCAGTGATAACCTAGGACAATGATTAACTCTCTGCACAAATTTCTAATCTCAGTTTTATGATACGGGTATGTAATCTGAAGATTCATAGTTCAGCCAGCTGTCTGTTGGGTCATGAAATTTCACAGGAAACAGAGAAAAATAAACCAATGCTTAGAAATAAACTGATTTTGTTCAAATATACCACAAGGAAAAATTCTTCTATTGGACAGGGCTGCAGAAAATAATCTGACTTTGAAGCCCCCCAAAAAGTGTTGTAAGATTCATTTTTTATAATCCCAAGTTACATAAAGGACAAAATAATATAATTTAAAAATTAAAACTCTTATAGTGTTACTGTGTCTTAGAGACTGCCAAGTGAACTCATATTAGAAAAATAAAGTAATAAATGAAAAGTTTTATCTTTGAAGCTTTAAATTACAGCCCATCAATTAGGGAATTAAAATTTATTTTATGTGAGTTATTCAGATGACTTTGTTTTTTATTGTTTACTTAAAAAGTATAATGCAACCATCAAATGTAATTCTTATATTTGCCTAAAGATACTGTTGGGTGTATATAGCTGTGAAGAACAAAGAGTCTCAGAGTCAAAATGAGAGAAAAAAGAAAACTAACCAGTGAGAGAGTATGTGTGAGCTATTTGCTTTCCCTAAATCCCTCAAATAGTAAAAATCAAATCTCAAGACAATGTGGACTTTCCCTTTGTGCCCTGCCTGCAACCTAGAAGCTGTTTTTTTTCTGGGCTGTTATAGACCATTATATTAATTTCCTTATTTTTGGCTTATAATTTACAATAGAAAGAATCCAAATAACTATTAATTTCTCATAAAGAAAGTATTTTCCTTCACTTTATTACATATAAGATTATGTCGAAACCTTAACTATTACTTGTCAGCTTTGAATTATGAGTGAATAATAATCTCAATATAATATAGTTAATTGGGAAAGTATTAATATCTTAATATCAAATATTAATTTTACATTTTGTAAAGTTAAAGACTAAAGAGAAGTTAGGATTAGTGGCAAGCCTTGTCTCAGCAGGAATTCCATGGAAAATGACACTGCAGGGCCATTGCACTCTGTAAGCCTAAAGTAGATTTAAATACTCCAATAGTAAAAATAAGGAAATAATAGAACTGTAACTTGGAGATAAAATGTAAATGTGGTTGGAAAGTTAATTTATTTATATCATACAGTAGGAAAATATGATGCAGAAACACTGATCTTAGGTACTTCTATTCTGGTAAATGTGAGTCAGTGATTAGTGGTTGTAGTGTTTCCTAAAGTGAGTCATCATACAAATATTAGAGACAAAAGAAGTGATGGAAAAATGCAATAATAAGAAAATTAAGAACAAATTAAAAATCCCATGCCAGGAAATTTTAAATAGTATTTTTTTTTTTATTTTTTAGTTTGTTAGATAAATATCAGGAACATGTATTTTTGTATTGAACAGCAAAATATTAATCACTATAATAAATATTTACAGTTAATCTTAGTTCTCTGTTACAAAAATATCAAATTATAGACAGATGAATCTCTCCTGCCCACTGGTACCCAAAAAATCAGTCAGAGGCTTAATATCAATTGCAAACTGTATAATCTATACCTCAGGCTTCTTACTAGCTAACTATTACATCTTAAATTAACACACTCCTACTAATATATGTATCACCAGGTATCTTGAAGCTTTACTATTTACATGTTCCATTACATGGTGTTTATCCATCAATTCTGCATGTCCAAGCCTATTCAACCACTCTTCCTTCTGTATCCCTATTGAGTTTTATGTCTGGCTTTAACTTGTTTTGCCACAGGCCAAAGCAACTTATTAACCAGTGGAAACAACATATATTCACAATATACAGAAATACCATTCCACAGCATCAAATATTATTTTTTCTGGAATTCTATGACTGTCTCTTTATTACAGCAAAATCATACAGACCCCCAGCCCACAGCAGACAAAGAGGTGAATTATAACCCATGCAGGCCAAGTGGAGACCAAAGTCTCTGAAACCATGGCTCAGAAACATGACCTAGAATTCCTATCCCCACTTAGCTTCACCCTAATACCAAGCCAGCAGAAAAATTCCCTGCAAGCCCAAAGCCCAAGTAAAACCCAGCCCATTGAACATCCCTGCTCCAAAACCCTGCCCCATTTCCCAACATATGCCATCACCCTGTGACCTCAGTAACAATGTAAACCTCATAGAACCCCAGCCCATAGCAGACTAAGAGACAAAGAGACTAAGAAAGTTCCTCAATTTTTATTGCACCAAATACAGCTATCCGTGATCCTAATTTTCTCAGCACCTACTGAGATAGATAGATCAAAAGTGGCCACCTGAAACCCACAATGTGTCAGCACTTACTACATTAAGAGGGGTAATGGTTGCAAAGAATACACTACCTCCAAATGGACCATGAGTCCAGATTGGTCCAAGAGAGGTTTTCAGAGACACAGACACATCCAAAACAAATTGCAACAAAATCAGCTCTCTGAGATTCAGAAAAATCTTGCAATAAACCAAGAAAGCAATTGGCAGACAACAGTGTAAGAATTACTATAACAACAAAAAGAACAACATGACACTACCAGAAGAATGTGGTAGTTTTACAACATCAAGATCTGATTATGGCAATGCAGAAGCAGAATTAAACAACCTTAAAAACAACTTTATGAAGATAGTAAAAACCATAAAAGAGGATACAAAAAATTCCCTTAAATAAATGAAAGAAGTTATAACCAAAATTTTGAAGAGACTAACAAATCCCAAAAAATCGAATATATGAAGGAAATATATGAAGATTAAAAAAATGGAAACAGAAGTAATAAAAAAACACAAACCAAGGTGATGCTAGAAACTAAAAATTTGAAGAAATGAACTGGAACTACAGGTGCAAGCACAACCAACGAATGCAAAAGATGGAAGAGAAAATCTCTAGAGTTGTTGATTAAATAGTGGAAATTGATACGTGTAAAAAAAACCATTTAAATCAAAATAGTCATAATACAAAAAATCCAGGACATAAGGAACACCATGGAAAGACCAAAACTGAGAATGATTGAAATTGAAGAAGGAGAAGAATACCAGTCAAAGGCAAAGAAAATATATTCAAAAAAATTGTAGAAGAAAACAATTCTAACTATAAGAAGAAAATGCTGATAAAGATATAAGAAGTTTATAGAACACCAAACAGACTAGACCACTCCATCAAAATAATCTGCTATCCACATAATAATCAAGCCACTAAACATACAGAATAAAATAAGAATGTTAAAAGCAGCAAAGGAAAAGGCCCAAGTTACCAATAAAGGCAGATCCATCAGAATATTATCAGATTACTCAATGGGAACAACAAAAGAAAAAAAAAATGTCCTGCTCAGATATTACACAAGCACCAAAGCACCAGGGCTGCCAGTCCAGACTACCATACCAAGCAAAGATATCAATCACTATAGATGGAGTAAACAAGATATTTCACAACAAAGCTAGATTTTAACAATACTTAACTACCATTCCGGCCCTACAGAAAATACTAAGGGAAAATTCCAACCTAAGGAAACAAGATACACACTTGGAACTACAAGCAACACATAATCCCACAGAAGAAAAACCCAAAAGAAGGGAAACACAAACACACTAACACCAAAAATAACAGGAAATAAAAATCACTGGTCATTAATATCTCTTAATACCAATGGACTCAATTTACATATAAAAATACAAAGCCTAACTAACATAGTGGATAAAAAAACAGAATCTATCCTTCTGATGCATACAAGAGACACACCACAACTTCAAAGACAGACACAGGCTCAGGGTAAAGGGTTGAAAAAAAATTTCAATTAAATGGTCCTAAGAAACAAGCTAGCACAGCCATTATAATATCTAGAAAATAGACTTCAAATTAAATAAAAATAAAAAAATCAGGACAGTCATTACTTATGTATGTAGCGGGAAATCAGAAGCTACACATGTGAACTGATTGTGTCAGAGTGCTGTAGCCGAGTGGGGCATGGTCAACTGGAAAGAGCTTTGGAAGTAAAGCAGCTTTCCCCCTCTCCCCCCCCACCTGATGAAAGAGGCAGAAGAGGAAGCTGAGCTCTGGCGCAGTTCCTGGATTGCAGTGGATGGGGTGGTTGGGAAACTCTCCTGCGCGCTGCTTCCCCCTCTATTTTCTCCCTTTGAACATGACCCTTTTCTGTAAGTGATATTTGGATAATAAATATGACTTAATATATATCTCATGGCGGGTTAATTACCATGATAATTGGCGTCTGAACATGGGGATGATTCCATGGAACCCGCCGGGTTCCCCACCCGCGGACCCAGCCGGTCTGAGCGGCCAGTTTGGTTTTGGATCTCCTCCTGCACCCAGCCAGGAGTGGATCTGTGCATGGATCTCCTGAGAGATGGATTGAGCCACTTCTGGTGGTGCATGCCCTGTAGGATTTGCTGAAAGAAACAAAGACTCTCCTGACTGAATCATCACCTCATTTCATGCACCATTGTTGCCGCTGCTGATTGCAACTGTGACATCTGCTGACTGTAAGTCCTCACTACATCTGAGTGAGGTAATCCTTTTTCTTCTACAATGTCTGACCAGATAAATGTTCAGAATTTTACCCACTTTTTCACAATGGTGATAAAGGATTATTTTCAGGATTATGCATTTGTAGGCTATCTCAACCCAGGAGTTCTTTTGCTTTTTTGTGTGATAACATACTTTATACCGAACTATTTTAAAGGATCCCAATGTGGAGATGAACATGTTCCCCAAAGGTCATGTGAGGCTAAGATGTCTGGCATGGATGAACAAATTAATACAATCCAGAAACTCATTGCTTCCATATAGGAGAGGTCTGCATTGGTTAGAGAGGAATGCAGAGCTCATATTGATGAGAATTATAGGAAACTGGAAAAAAGTTTCAGGAAACAGGAACAGAAGGTCATAGAATGGGTAGATGTGGAGACTGGGGGAATTTTTCATTCTATGAAATTGTTGGAGAGGTCATTTATAAAGGACTTTAAAACACTAGAAAAGACCATTACCACTAGGTTACAAGATCATGAAGCTCTCTTGGAGATTTTAGAAAAAGATTCTGAGGCAACATCTGCTCAAGGCAACCCTGAGCCCCCTCTTAACAGATGCTATTGTAGGGAAGGTTCTCTACCTAGAGTAGTTATGATGAGGGGGCTACCCCCAACCCCTCCAACTCTATTCCCAATTGTGGCAGAGACCAAAAAACGACAATCATGTGGAAGGGCTTCTGACAATGTGGGATACAATTATGAACCTATACTCATGAAGGATCTGAAATCAATAAAGGAAGGCATAGTTACATAAGGTGTACAATCACCTTTTGTTAAACAATCCATAAACTCATGGTCAGCACAGAATCGGGTAATTCCTAATGACTGGAAGAATTTAGCAACTGCACTGTTGAACGATGGCCAAAGCTTGCAGTGGAGGAATTGGTTTAAGGAAGAGGCTAAGGCCTTGGAATTTCAAGATCAAACTGAGAATATTACCATCTCCAAGGACCAAATCCTTGTGGAAAGCCAGTTTGCTGATGTATCAGTTCAGGCTACTTATGATGACCATGCTCTTTTGCTATGCCGTACTGCTGCCTTCAATGCTTGGGAAAAAGTTTTGGACCCAGGACAGAGAATTGAGTCATATACTCAGATTAAACAAGGGCCAAAGGAGCCTTATACAGACTTTTTACAGAGGTTGACTCAGGCTGTAAATAGAGCAGTGTCAGATTCAGAAGTTCAGAAAACAATTGATACTCTCTTTGGCCTTTGATAATGCTAATATGACATGTAAGAAATTGATCATGCCATTAAATATTAGAGGTGCATCCATAGAAGAATGTATTCGACTTGCAATTAATGTTGAATATCTACACACTGATGAAGAGAATTGGGTAGGACAAGCCATTGCTAATGTTAAAATGAGAAATCAAAGCATTATTTGTTTCAATTGTGGTAAGCCAGGCCATCTAAAGAGAAATTGTAGGCAAAACACACATGGGAATTTTTCCAATCCCAGGAGTGACTTAAACAGAAAGCCATTGCCTCCTGGAGTATGTAGGAGATGAAACAAAGGCAGACATTGGACAAATGAATGTAGGTCTATAAGAGACAAAGATGGCAAGCTTTTAACATCAGGAAATGTTACTCAGGGCTTCCCCCGGGAAGCCCCCAAGAGTCAGACCTCCAAGCCAAAAAAGGTTCAGTCATAGCCAGTCACAGTGGAAGAGTGGCGTCCTCAGGACAAGCAACAAATCCCAAGCCTGAAACAGTAGACCATGTAACCATAGACAATAGATCACCCTTACAAGAGAAGTTGATGGTATCCAGTAAACCAATAAAATGCATATTTTGGCAGACCTTCATAAATGAACAAAGACCAAAGTTAACCATAAGAATAGACAATATTTTTATGCAAGGTTTAGTCGACACGGGAGCTGATGTTTCGATCATAACTTCACAGGCATGGCACACCAGGTGGCCTCTGAAGGAGGTAGACATTCAATTTTTAGGTATTGGGACATTGTCTCAGGTAAAACAGAGTGTGAGATGGCTCGAATGCATAGAATCTGAAGGACAGAGAGGAAGTTTGAAGCCATACATGGCCAACATAGCAGTGAACTTATGGGGTCTTGACTTACTGCAACAATGGAACACTCAAATTAAGATCCCTCCAGGCTTAAATATCAACCAAACACCCAATCATGGACTTGAAAGCGATACCTCAAGAGGCTACGTAAAACAGCCATCAGTTATTCAGGTTACACAACAACACAGTCTAAAACCTAGAAACACCCCAAAGACACTCCCAGCCCTGCCTTTGAAATGGTTGATGGGCAAACCTATTTGGGTCCAACAATGGTCTTTGACAGAGGAGAAATTGCTATCCCTAGGACAATTAGTACAGGAGCAGTTACAAGCTCAGCATATTGAAGAATCAACCAGCCCATGGAATTCCCCTGTATTTGTGGTCAAGAAGGAATTTGGGAAATGGAGAATGGTGACAGATTTAAGAGCAATTAATAAGGTGATTCAGCCCATGGGCACCTTACGGTCTGGTATACCTTTACCTTCTTTGCTACCTAAAGGATGGCCTATAATAGTTATTGATCTGAAGGACTGTTTTTTTTTTTTTTTTTTTTTTTTTTTTTTTTTTTTTTTTTTTTTTTTTTTTTTTTTTTTTTTTTTTTTTTTTTTTTTTTTTTTTTTTTTTTTTTTTTTTTTTTTTTTTTTTTTTACCATACCTCTACAAGAACAAGATAAAGAAAATTTGCTTTCACTATACCTACTCTCAATAATGCACAACCAGTGAAAAGGTACCAATGAAGGGTCCTTCCACAAGGGATGTTGAATAGCCCCACCCTATGCCAATATTTTGTCCGACAACCATTGGAAGTGATACGCAAACAATTCCCATGATCCATTATTTACCATTATATGAATGATATATTGTTATCGGACCCAGACATAAACACCTTAGGAAGACTGTTTGAAGAATTGAAGAAGGTGTTGCCTGATTGGGGTTTTCACATTGCCCCTGAAAAGATACAAAGAGGGGATTCTATCAATTATTTGGGATATAAAATAGGCTTACAAACAATTAGACCTCAGAAGGTACAACTTAAGAGGGACAGATTAAGGACACTTAATGATTTTCAGAAGCAATTGGGGGATATTGCCCACACACATCTGATTATTGGTATTAAAAACTATGAACTAGTTCATTTGTTCAAAAGGATCTGAATAGTCCCAGGGAATTCTCTGCTAAAGCTGAGAAAGAATTAGCATTTGTGGAAAAGAGATTACAAGAAGCACATGTTAACTGTATAGACCCAGACCTCAACTGCGTCCTGGTTATTTTGCCTTCTGAATATTCCCCTATAGGAGTCATAATGCAAAGAGAAAATATTATATTAGAATGGAAATTTCTGCCACATAGACCAAGTAAAAACCTAAAAACATACATTGAAAAGATCTCAGATTTGATTTTCAAAGGAAAATTCAGGCTTCGACAGTTGACTGGAAAAGATCCAGCAGAAATTGTTGTATCTTTGACCAATGAGGAAATTGATCGATTATGGACAGACAATGAATATTGGCAAAAGGCCTGTAGTGGTTTTCTGGGGGAGATTAATAATAAATATCCCTGAAGCAAAAGGATTCAGTTTATAAAGAAAACTAATTGGATTTTCCCCCATGTGGTACAGGCTAAACCTATTTCTGGAGCTCCTACATTTTTTACTGATGCAAATAAAACAGGAAAGGCTGATTATAAATCAGAAAACTTCAGTAAGGTGACACAGAGTCCTTATGATTCTGTTCAGAAGGCAGAACTGTATGCCATTATGGTGTTATTGGATTTTCCTGGACCTCTTACCCTGATAACTGACTCTCATTAGGCAGAAGGAGATGTATTTCATGTTGAAACTGCTGACTTCATTCCTGATGATACAGAATTAACCTTTTTGTTTGTACAGTTACAGGATGTCATCAGAAATAGAACACATCCTATGTATATAACACATATCAGGGCTCATTCAGGCTTCCCTGGCCCTTTAGCACAGGGTAATGACAAGATAGATTGGTTATTAATAGGAATTGTGGTAGAAGCCTCAGAGTTTCACAAGAAGCATCATGTCAATAGCAAGGTATTAAAGAAGAGTTTTTCCATCATTTGGCATCAAGCCAAGGAAATTTTGAGATAGTCTGACAAGTGTTCCCTTTAAAATCAACCATCATTACCCACTGGGAGTAATCCTAAGGGTACAAGGAGCAATGAGATTTGGCAGATGGATCTGTTTCACTTCCCAGAATTTGGTAAGATGAAATACATTCATCATACCATTGATACCTACTCAGGAATGCAGTGGGCTACCACCCTGAGTTCTGAAAATGCTAATGCAGTACTCACTCATCTTTTGGGAGCCATGGCCATATTGAGAATTCCTGATCCAATTAAGACTGACAATACTCCAGCATATGTTTCCCAGAAAATGAAGCAGATTTTTGGATATTATGAGGTAAAGCACCTTACTGGGATACCACACAATCCCATTGGACATGCAGTTGTGGAAAGTTCCCATCGCATCTTGAAAGAGATGCTTCATAAACAGAAAGGTGGTATGAAAAAACCTAGGGAGAGATTACATAGTGCCTTGTTGACATTAAACTTTCTTAATGCTGATGAGAAAGGAACTTCAGCTGCAGAGAAGTGCTGGGTAATAGAAAGGACTTCTGAGTTGAATCAACCTGTTTATTTCAAGGATGTACTAACTTCAGAATGGAAGCCAGGGCATATGCTTCGTTGGGGTAGGTGTTTTGCTTTTGTTTCCACAGGAAAAGAGAAAATATGGGTACCAACGAGATTGATAAAGAACTGAATCAAAAAGGAGAACCCTCTTGAGGAGAAGGAGTAATGGCTTGTCTGCCGATAAGACAATTGGATATGTGGTAAGGAACATTCACTTAACTAAGGTGGGGCAGGGTTTTAATTTTGTTTTTACAGAAGAATGCATACAACCCTCTTCACAAAGCTAAAAGGATGCTGAATGCTCAGACTTTTGAAACTTTAAAAGGACTACAGGGGATTACAAGGACACCTGACACTGACAGGCACTAAGTGTAATTTCTTTATTCTCACAACTGTACATCTATATCTAATGATTATGTATTTGTGTATATAAAGGAGGTCCTTGTTTGGTAACAAAAAGGCTGGCTTTGGAGGTGGAACAAGTGGTTTTCTCCCTCTCTAAACCCAAGTGTATTGGTAAATAAAACCTTAGAGACTGTCTCACATCAGAAAAGCCACCTGAGGTGAGACAGAAAAATAGATGAAATATATAAGGACCAATATTATCCCACTTTTGTTTTAAATCTTAAATCTTACTTCTTTCTACATTTCTTACTCTCTTAATCTAAAAATCATGTCTGCACACAATTCTTTCTGATGGTTCAATATCTTCAGTTAATAGTATTCATTAGATTCCCCACTATAAAAACAATTTCTCCTACCAGCATTCTGCAAGGCATCCAGAAGGAAGATGGGGACCCACCAAAAAAAAAAAAAAAAAGAAAGAAAGAAAAAGAAAGACCCTTGAGACAGAGAATGAAGGACCGTGCTGTATGTCACTCAGTGATTATTTCTGAGGTATAAATCAGTCAGGACAGTTGTAAGATAGTTTCATATTATATCTTTAACATGAATTTCAGATGAACTCACTCAGTACCATGAGAATGGTTATATATGCTTATGGAATGGTTATTTATATGTTTACATTTACTTCATCAGGACTTAACCATTGTTTAGTTTACAGGACCCTACAGAGATACTGTCGCCCACAGGTCAGCATGAAGCAACTTAATGAAAGAACTACGTCCCTTTCCCAATAAGTTGGTCATTCTAGGGAGGGTTATGGTCAATTATCATTTTGATATGATGGTTATAAGTTAATCTTGGGTAGAGGATAAAATGATATTATAGATGTAGAAATTAGAGAGAGAGAGAGAGAGAGAGAGAGAGAGAGAGAGAGAGAGAAAGAAAGAAGGAAAAGGGAATGGATAGGAGATCATTATACTTGCATGTTAGGAGCCAAAGTCAACTTATTTTTTAGCTCCTATAGCTAACCAGCAGGTATTTACCAGAAGGCTACCTTCCCTATTGTTTGTAGCTTAACATTGACTCCTGACAGTCTGGCCTGACTGTCTTAGCTCAGCAGGTAACATCCTCTGGTCTTTTCCTGCAGCTCCCCTAGCCCAGCAGGTGACACCCTTTAGATCCTCAACAGATAACAGATAGATTTCCATACTCTCCCTCAAAGGCTTGCCACATTCTTTGGTATTTCCCACCCCCTTCCTCGCAGCTACCTACATGGCAGAGATTCTGTATAAATATTGCTTGCTACAATAAATCTTGGAAGGACTTGAACAGAGAGATTTGTCTTGTCCTTCTGTTCTTTGTGTTCCTGCCTTCCATTTGCTTCCTTCCCAGGTCTAGGCCCATGCTGAAAACCCTGCTGGCTAGGGCACTTGCAAATAACTGTTAACCAAAGGATGAATGAAAAATGAATCGCCATGGTACAAATGTTTGTATATTGATACAAATGGGAAATCAATCTATATGTTTGATTGGGATAATATATACTTTGATACAAAGCTGAATGTATAATTGCCTTAATTTGCACGTGTCTACCTCTGTTTAAAATATTTTGCACATTGATGTGTATTAAGTACATCGCCATTTCCATAATGCAATTTCTACCTCTAATAATTTATGCTAGTCATAACATTTATTGTAATATATACACAAGTTGTTTTATATAACTCTGTTCAGATACATTTTATATATGTTATGATATATAGTTAGGATATTGTTGTCATTTGATACAAAATGTGTATTTTGGTCAATATTCATAAGATTCAGAGATACAGGGATGTATCAACAGATAAAAAATAGTCATTGACATCCATTATATAAAAAACCTGAAAGACAATCAAAAAAACACATGATCATCTCGTTAGATGCAGAAAAAGTCTTTGTCAAAATCTTGCACTCCTTTTTGAAAGAAGTCCTGAAGAGATAAAGATTATAGAGAAAGTACCTAAACATAATAAAGACAAACAGACAACGTTAGCAGACAACAGATAGCAAACAGACAACATTAAACTAAATTGAGAGAAATTCAAAGCAATCTCACTAAAATCAGGAAAAAGAAACAGCTGTACTTTCTCTCCTTTTCTATTCAATATAGTTCTCGAAGTTTTAGCTAAAGCAATAAGAGAACAAACAGATATTAAGGGGATACTTATTGAAAAAGAAAGCCAATATCTTGATTTACAGAAGACATGATCATAAACATGAGTGACCCCTAAAAATTTTAGGCAGTCTTGTCCTAAGGTAACATGAAAATTGTCAGATTATTTTTAGTACTTAACACCTTATAGGGTCAGACTTTATCTAATATATGATATATGTTATATGTATTGTCATACTTTAATAATTTCTGGGTTCATGTGTGAGGTATAGTAGTAAACTCATTTGGTGAGTACACTGCTTACTTTAATTCATCAGATCTAGAATACAGTAACTATAATTGACTTTGGTCAATGAATAGGATAAAGGGAAGGAAGGAAGAAACTGAGGTTGGCCATGTAGTCCCTCTATGGGATCACTAGTTAGCTGCTGTTGGCATGAGCCTATCTGTGGTGGAGTTTGGCTAACAGTAAGGTCACTGCCTCCAAGACTTGTGCCAAGAAAGCCAGGTGGGGGAACACTCTCCTGTAAAGGCACACTTGGAAAATCACTCTAGATCTAGATATAGATAGGTAGGAAGGAAGGTAAATAGATAGACAGATACAGACAGACAAGCTGACAGACAGACAGATATGAAGAAATGTGCATGTGTCAAGCTTGAGCACTTTAATCTGAGCACTGAGAAGGCAGAGGCTGGTGAAAGTGAGTTTAAGGCCAGCCTTCTACAGAAGGAGGAGGAGGAGAAGAAGAAGGAAGAAGAGGAGGAGGAGGAAGACGAGGAGGAGGAGAAGGAGGAGGAGGATAAGAAAGAGAATTGAATCTCTCCAATTCAGATACTGAAGGTCTCCTTAAAACTTGTCTATAGCATGATAAACAGTGCCTTCATTAAGCATTCTTCAGTTATTCACCTGATACGGCAGCATGTTGATTTTTTAAGCATTTTTTTTTTGTCATCACCCTACAGTAATTGAGATCCCCAAAATCTAGAAATTTTATTTTCTTCACTTCAAAAAGAATATTTGGTAATAATTTTTATAAGAGAAATATAAAAATTAAACTCAAATTCTGAGTTAAAAATAATGTTAAACACTTTCTAAGTTTTAGCAAGTGAAATTAGGGCAAGTAAGGCCTGTGATGATTGGCCTCACAGAGGATATCAGCTGTGGGTCTGGAGTAAGCCAGTGTGCTGGGTACTTTGACACAAGCTAGAATCATCAGAGAAAGAGCTCAATTGAGAAAATTCCTCTATAGGGCTGGGCTATAGGCAAGACTGTAGGGCATTTTCTTAGTTAGTAATTGATGTGAGAGGATCCAGCTTATTGTGGCAGCATCACCCTGGGCAGGTGGTTCTGGGCTCTACAAGAAAGTAGATTGAGCAAACCATGGGATATAAGAATGTAAGCAGCACCCTTTCAAAGCACCCAGGTTCCTGCCTGTTTGAGTTCCTGTTTAATGATGAGCAGCGATATGGAAGCATAAGCCAAATAAATCCTTCCCTTCCCCCAATAAAAGATTTGAAAACAAAGAAAAATCAGCAATATCATCTTTACATCTATGTCGAAAAAGCTGTAAACACCTAGACATAGTTTTTGGCACAATGTCACTTTACTTTTTCATAGTTTGGGTAGAATAGTTCAGTGTAATATAATTTGGTGCCTACCTCAGATTGGCTCCAGTGTTTATGTTCATCTAGCATTCTAAGTTGTCAAATGCATTCTCTATGTATGAGAGATAAATTATATTGGTGTCTCTCATTAATAGCCTGGTTATTTAGAACAACAATCATAGAGGCAGTCAAGCTCAGTTGAATATGGTATGAAATGAACTTAAGTTATTGATGTGTTCTGAACAAAAGTAAATTTTAAAAAAAGTGTCTATAACAAAAAGAAGATGATTTTGAATCATTTATAATAAAAAGAGACTTTTGAATGAATTAAGCAAAGGAAAAATGTGAGAAAGCACACCAAGGAAAATATCCTGGAGAAGAAATGAAACATTTCTGACTCTCTGTGGCAGGACATCAAGTGTGTACTCAGCTAACAAAGCAACTACCAGTAACATAAATAAAACTTCCTTAGGTCACAGAGACAAGTAGAATGATGGTTCTCATCAATGCCTGTGTTCTAATGTATGGTCCAATAGATATGTTATTTTAATGAGCACAGAGTCATAAAAAGTGTAATTACCTAAAATGTGAAAGAATCTTTTTTACTCTTATGTTCTCAGCTCAAACGTATCTCCTGGCTGATTGAGAAAAGTTTGAGTAAGAATATTGTCTAAAAGAGACATGGCTTTGAGCTAAAAGAAGATCTTCATGACCCAAAACTGGGGATACTTGGCATCAGGAAACACAAGAAAATGAATTCTCTGTCAGAGCATGCAGAAATGAAGAGTGCCCTAAGACATAGAGATTTTAAGCTAGGGAGGTTCCAGCCAGACTGTCAAAGCTGTCGGATCATGATTTTCAGTTGCTTTAAGCCATAATTTTGTGAAAAAATTGTTAACAAGGCAATGAAAAACCAATGCTGTATGAGTGTGATTAATTTTTTTTTGGTATTGAGGATCTGAGTAGAGGAAATGTGAATAACACACACACATAAAAAAATGTTCTGCTTTCTATAGAAAGCAAGGGAAAGGTACTGCTGTTTTCTTGAAAGCTGCATTTAGTGACTAAAAATTTGTAATCTTTCCAGTCTACATCTTACTGTTTTGATTGGCACATACTCTAGGTGGAAATACGTATGTATTTTCCCTTGCTATGAGATTATTACAGCAAGTCAAGCTGACCACACAGGATGCATAGATCCTTAAGTATTTGATGCTCAGTTAATGCATAAGTGAAGAGGAGCAAGAAAAAGACTACCATTCCTCTTGCTTCAGAAGAGCTGGAGCCGTATCAACATGCTCAAGAGAGAGATGAAGAAAGTGATGGAAAGCAGGAAAGGGGTGAGGGTGCAGAGAAAAGGATGAGAACAATCTAGAACGAATTCTCAAAAACCATCTCTACCATCAGATTTTATTTGTGTGGTAACCATTTGATTGGGAAATCCCATTGTGGAGATAAATATTTTGTTGTTGGACTCTATATCTATCTTCAATTTGTTTTTTAAAGACACATTGCAAGTTACTTAAAAAAAATCAATTTCAATATTTTCCAAATGCCTTAAGCTAGAGTTCTGGCTCAGCATTCAAATTATCACCTAAGATGCAATTACCTTATTTAATTTACTTCATTATTTGTACAATGCAAAGGCTGCTAATTCTAAGAATGAAAAAATGTTGCATTTCATAGCTTTTCAGTTAGATTGTAAGAATTTATATTATAGATAAAATGGTACTTAGTATGCAAATTATTGTTATAGACCTTGCTTGTGAATAACTCAGCATTTTTTCCAGTTCTTATATTTCAAAGTAAACATATAGTATCTTGTTCTTATACCATTGAACAATGTATTTAAGTAAGGATAATTTAACATGAACAATATTAAAATTCAAATGTTTTAATGCTTTGTGATGTGACCAAGCTGTAAATGTTGAAATTAATTTGGAACATTCAAATAATTTTGCATGTCTATGTAGAAATGAGTTTTAAGACTATTAACACATAGGGAAATGAAACAATCTGTACTTCAGAATCTTGGGGACTTTGAACTTAGCAGAAGGGACGAGATACATTTCTTTAATCTCTGAAGATAACTTAATTACATAAATAGAAACTATGATCTCTCTGCTTTCTTCAACACATGGGTACTAAGAATCTATTATTTTCTAGGAAGTATCACATCAATAGGATATCTAGCTAGCATCTATCTATTTTCAATTAGTGTGCATAGTCCACTATAGAAGACAGATGTTAAATAGTAATTGGTAACACATTAAAATTGTTATAGTACAGACAGCCAGTGGTGGAAAACATCTTTAATTCTACCACTTGGAGAACAGAAGATGGCAGTCCTCTGTAAGTTTGAGGCTAATTTGATGTACAAAGCAAGTTCCAGGAATGCCAAGGCTATAAACAGAAACTCTGTTTCAAACAAACAAAAACAACCAACCACAACAACAACAAAAGATTCTTCTATTATATGTGTAAGAAAAAATATGTCAATATAACAAGTTAGAAACCACCTTCAATAAACAGAAAGTAAGATTCAAAGAAAGGAACTCAGTTTTAGAAACATGCAAAGACTTAAGTAAAAATCCATGACTGACCAGAGAGGAAGTGACTTCTACATGTGCCAATGCTTTCCTTGTACAGATTACCTCATTTAACCAAATTTCTGGTTTTGATAGGGGTTCTTTGATCATAATTTTTTTTATTTGCAATATTTATTTGAGCTACAGCAGAGACATTGCTGGTTGGTGGTAATATTAGTATGGTACAATATCTACCTTTCAGCAAGACTGCAGAAATGCTTTACTGTGTGGCAGAACTCTGAAGCTAAGAGTGTCTCCATCTCGTAACAAGGCAGATCATGTACAAGAACATGCTCTTGAATGCATGTGTACTTGATAGGAGGTGGTGGTGGCTTGAAAAGTCCAGGTCTTTCCATGATTTCTTTTTGGTACTGACACCATTTTCTCACACCAAGCCTGAAAAATACTGTGCAGAAAATCAGCAGATCCGGTACAACCACAGGCCAAACATTCCATCTCTGGGCTTATTAAGAGTGACACTGGTGATGTAGCTGTGGTATCTTTTAGTCATTCCTCTTGCTCTTGGGGGGACATCTGCAAATTCTTTGGTTGTGGTAGTTCTCTGTCTTGTGTGAGTGAATAAAGGATTTTCATACCACTCATTGTCATTTTCATCATGACGATGCTCTTTAAAAAACACCTGCCTGCAACTGCATTTCATCTCTTTTGTTTTCCAAATGGGTTTACTTAAGCTTATTGCTGTCTTCTGGGTCACCCTGTCTTCCCCAACTACTCATCATGAGGAGCCGAGCTTGCCCCCAAGGGGGCTGAAGTATGCATTTCATGGGTTACCAATGAGATGGCTGGAGCATCTGGCTCTGGAAATCGGGTACCAGGCAGTGACAAGGATTCTTGAGGAGAAACAGAAAAAGAAGGCCAAGATCCACTATCAGAAGAAGCAGCAGCGCTTGAGGCTGTGACAAAAAGAGGGCAGCAATTTCTTGGGCTCAGCATGAGACAATACCTGTCCCATGCCAAGTCAGAAAGTGTCCTTTCTGCAGAGCCAGATGCTAAAGCTGTTTCACTTTTGTTAGTCTCTTTTCTAAGGGAGGTTCTTGTTTCTCACAGAAGAATGTCAGTCAGGAATCCTGCTTTGTCTTCCTCATCACTTTAGACACAGTCTCTCACTGACACTGGAGATGGTCGGCTGCCAAGCCTCAGCAATCTTCTTGTCTCTGAGCCCCTTTTCCCTCCATAGGTATTGAGAAATTTACCCAAAAGTGTCTGGTTGGGTGGAGGGGACTGAATTTTGACAGTATCAGAGCCTAGCTCCAGAGCATCTGACCACTGTTGTTGATAAGAAGGGAAGAATAACCTTGGCAGAGGTAATATGTACAAGACAAAGGCTTGAAATTTGGCGTTGGAAAGCAAAATATCTCAGTTTGATGTGCCAAAGACTATGTGAAGTTGGTTGTGGAACAAAGATTTAATGAAAACACCATGCCAAGTCAGCACAATGTCCAGAGAATATGGCTGGGGCGTGTTTTTTGTGCGGAAAATGAAATATAGAAATGGGACCACTTAGCTTTAGCTAGAAGGAGAAGGCAAACACAATAAAAAACAATAGCAATGCTGGCATTCTGAGCAAAGCATTAGGAAAGTGCTGGGAGCTGTCAGAGCATACACTTGCTTTGTAGAATGATCAGCTTTGTTAGAGCACTCTAGACTGGAACAGGGATTTGGACCTTGTTGACCTTTGTAAATACTTACACTGCTCACAAAGAAATAGAAATTATTTATTAAGTCATCTTTGTACTCTTATTATCTGTCTGTCTTGGAAAACTTGTGGGCATTCTTTAGAGTTCTGTAACTATGAACTCAATTTAAAAATATTTGCTATCATTAGAAAAAAAGAAGATCTCATTAGTAAATTGGGATCAAAACAGGTAGTGACCAAGGAGAGGTGGGAATGAGATACCTGAGTGAGAGAAGCAACAAAGAGGGAGAAAAAGAAGAGATGGATATCTTGAAAGAGGAAGCCAATGTGGGGTTGGAAAGAATTCAGGCACTAGGGAAACCTCCAAGATCCTACAGGATGTCCCTAGATAGGTTCACAACCAATAAGGCAGTGGGCCGCTAAACAGGTCTTTCCTATATTAAAATGATAACCATCCTACGTGTAATGACAGAATCTACATCCAACAATAAATGGAGGTAGAAGCAGAGATCCATGGATGAGTACTGGGCTGAGCTCCCTTCTAGCTGAAGAGTTGGAGAGAAGAGTATGTATGAGCAAGGGGATTGGGATTAAGGAAGAATCCCACAGTGATGGCTGACTGGAGCTCTGGTGATTTGACTGTATCAAGAACAGCCCCTGGGTAACCATAGGAAAAAAAACTAGGCCCTAAAAAGATAGGCCACAGTGCATGAGCAGTATGTGAAGCATTGAGGGCTGGTATCAGACTGTGTTCCTGTAAATGGGCTGATATCTTGCAGCCAATTCCCTGCAGAAGAGTGTTTCACCCACTCTTGATATTTGGATGAGGAAATCAGACTTGCCTGAAGTGGATTTGCCAAGCTGATCTGACCCACCTTGTGACTTCTTGCCCTTTTTGGGGAGGGGATTGGGCGATGGGGTGGAAGGAGGCAGAAAGCAGACTAGGAGGGATTGGAAAAAGGGAACTATGGGTGAGCAGGGGAATATATGAAGAAAAGCCTTTTTACATGCTATCTACTCCTAGGTGAGTTTGCTTCTAATCTTTCTAAGGTTTTTAGCTGTGCTGTTAGTTCTCTAGTGTGGGATTTCTCTAGTTTTTTTTTTTTTTGTTTTTTTTTTTCATGTAGGCATCTAGTGCTATGAATTTTTCTCACATGACTGCTTCCATTGTGTCCCATAAGTTTGGGTACATTGTGGATTCATTTTCCTTAAATTCTAGGAAGACTTTGATTTATTTCTTAATTTCTTCCTTAAACCAGAGGTGGTTCAGTTGAGTGATCTTTAGTTTCCATGAGTTGGTAGGCTTTCTGTGATTTTTGATGTTGTTAAACTCTAACTTTAGGTCCTGGTGGTCTGATAAGATACAAGGTATTATTTCCATTTTTATGTTATTGATATTTGCTTTATGATCAATTATGTAGTCAACTTTAGACAAAGCTTCATGTGGTGCTGAGAAATATGTATATTCCTTTGCATTTGGATGGAAGCTTCTGTAGATAACTATTAAATCCATTTGTATCATAACTTCTGTTAGACCCCTTATTTCTTTGCAGAAGAAAATCAGAAAAAAGCCTTAAATAAACAAAAACAAAATAAATTCATTAAAAATTAACAACAAAAAAATACATTCATGAGAGGCAAGACCCTTTGGTTCAATTGTTGTGGCATGACAGAACAGTAGGCTCCAGTGTCCCTTTATACTCTAACTCTGTGAATTCACAGACATTTACTTTCATCTGCTACTTGTGTGAAATCACAGACTCTACCATTAGCACCATCTTGGTGAAGTCACAAAAAATCTGCATGCAATATCCATCTCTGGGAAGTCACAGACCTCTACTTTCATTCCCACACCACTCTGAAGTCATAGACTTCTATAATTCCTCTATCTGTGTGAAGTCATAGACCTCTGCTTCCAAATTCCATCTCTGTGAACTAACAGACTTCCTCCATCCCCCACATCTGTGAAGTCATAGCTATGTTTCTATTTCAGTGAAGTTCTAATTATTTGTTTCCATTCCCCAGCCCAGTCTATTAAAAACCAAAGACATCTGCATTCATACACATCTCCATGAAGACATAGACTTCTGTTTCTCTCCATCATAAATGTGCAGTTGTTGACATCTTTGTTCATTTCCCATCTGTGTGAAGTCAGTGACTCTTCTTACACTCCCCATCTCTGTGAAGTCACAGGCATTTGCCTTCATCCCTCAAGTCTGTTTCTATTTCATTTTCACCTCAGAGTCAAAATGTGGCAAATTGCCCTTGGTGAGACACTTACTGTGTTCTGTAGACATTATCTAACCAATAGCTGATTCAGTGAGCGAAACAGTTCTGGGAACAATTTATTTCTGTCTTAAAAGTGTTGAGAGTATAAAAGACTCATTTATGGAACTGAAAACAGAGGTTCAACATCTACAGCAGGCTCTGTTTATAAGACCATTGACCAAATTTTTTCCAGAAAGGGAGTGAGGTAAAGGCTATTGAAATTTTGTCAGACATGAGTTGTCAAATACATAATTTACTGTAAACTAAGAACTCAGAGATAAAAGGGAACTGAGGTCGTTTATTCTAGGAACACAACATATACTCAGTTTTCGGGTAAGCTCTCCTCTGAGTCATGATTCTGAAAATGACTTTCAGTTTCAGAAAATCATCCACACAGGAAGGTAAAGTAATATTCTCCATGTTTAGCATGCTTTATAATACACATTATATGCTATAGCAGGTGAGTCTGTGAGAATGAATTAGGACAAGTCATTGGTAATACACAACAATTTTTTGAAGCCCAAAAGTATCTGATTTGCAAAGCTTATTTGCTACTAAGTCCTTAATTTTGCTTCTCTAAAATAGTATAAAAAATTAAAATTTCTGTCCATGTAAAGGCATTCCTTGCAGGGGAGATAACTTTATCATTGGTAAATATAACTGTATCTCTTCTGAAAGTATTCCAATTATCTTCTCCTGCATTTATTAGTTTTTATGTATGTGTATACATTTTTGTGTGTGGATAAGTGTGCATGGTTGGGTGCACCATACCATGGCATACATGTAGTGATGGAAGAAAATTAAGAGGATAAATTCTCTCCTCCCATGCTATAGAATCCTGGGAAAAATGGAACTCAGGTTATAAGGCTTGACAACAAAAGCCCTTAAGTGGTAAGATATTCCAAAGCTTCATCAAAGAATGCTCATATCTGTCTTAAGAACATAACAATCTGATTTTCAAATTTATTCTGGTGATCAATTTTTAACCTGTATTATTTCCAACTTTATCCTTAGTCCCCTAAGGAATTCTTTGTGGAGACATCACTTTATCATTGTCAAATGATAGCTTAATTTCCTCTCAAAGTCATCCAATTATTTTCTCCTGTATTCATTATCTTGTATGTAAGTATATTTGTTTTCGTATGTTGATGTGTGTGCATGCTTCTGTCTATATATCATGGAATGCATGTGGTGGCAGGAAAGAAATTAAGAAAGTTTTTCTCCTTTCCCTATGTGGAATTCACAGATCACTGGACATCAGATGATCAGGTTTAGCCACCAGAACCTTTGAGTGCTAAGATATCCTAAATCCTCTTCAAAGAATAGTTTATATCTTGTCTTTAAAATCCAGTCAACTGATTTTATTCTTATTTTTGGTGGTTATTTGTTGACCTGTACTTCTCGGAGTACAGACCCTATTCAGACTTGCCCTCAGTCCTTGTTTCCTAGCTGAGCTCCTTTAGTCCCTGCCCACTGCACCACTCACACTTTCTTCTGGTCTGTACCAACTCCCTTCTCTCATCAGGCAAAGGCTGTCTTGTCATTGTCTTTCTCTCCTGTCTTCATAATTCTCAAGAGACAGCTGCAACAATTATTTCCTCATCATCTTTGGATTTTTCTGTCTCTAGAAAAAAGGAACTGAAGTGCACACACTCAGTTGGGACATTGGGACCTTGGGACCGCCTGCCTTCTGCCCAGGATGGGGGGTGGGGAGTTGTGGAGAAGAGAGAGTGACCTGATGTGGTGGGAGGGGGAAGGGACCTTGAACAAGTATATACAAGGATAGAAAGTGTGATTTCTTTGTTCATAATAATAAAATAGTAATAAAAAATAAAAAATTAAAAAAGCCAACGTAGTGGTGGCAGTCAGGGACTACTAAGGGCCTTGAGACCTCATTAACCTCCTGGTATGCATTGCAGGATGTTTTTGATGTATACAAAAGCTATGATATGGGGCTGGAGAGATGGCTCAGTGGTGAAGAGCGCCGTCTGCTCTTCCAGAGGACCCGGGTTCGATTCCCAGCACCCACATGGCAGCTAACAACTGTCTGTAGTTCCAGTTCCAGGCAAACACCAAGGCAGATAAATAAATAATGTTAAAAAGAATGCTATGATATTAGCAAAGGAGGAGTCAATACCACATAAAATATATCAGTCTAAAAATCTTAGCTAGATTTTACTCAGAGCAATTTACCTTAAACTTCACCTGAAGTTTCATGATGTGTTGAAAAGAAACAATGGTTTTAGCTTGAAAACCTGAATTTTGAAGTTTGACCCTCTTTAAGGTTATACTTTATTGATCTGACATGGCAAGAAATTTTCTTTTATATAAAATAAGATAAAATTAGTAACTATTGTCTTATTGAGATGCTGTTTGTATGAAATATTACACATAAATATGTAATTGACACAAGTACTCACTAAATTTAGTTGTAGTATAACCATTGTCAGACCTACGATGTAAGCTCTATGATTTTCTATGTGAGCTCACCTGGGAATGAGGGGTAAGGGTTAAATTCTCAAACCTAATGTTGTAACCTAAGTGTAAGATGACTTTACATTCTGGATGTAGGTTTTTTGTTTGTTTGTTTGTTTGTTTTTTTTTTTTTAAAAGAATGGTGAAATAAAGTGTGTTTTCTAATTTTGGAAAGAAAAAAAAGAAAAAAGTAACTTAAGAGAGACATCCTGGGAGTCCCCTAGGAGGACAAAATAAAGCTATTTTTAGCTAATTGCAAACATAAGAGGTTACAACCAAGAAGAGATGGGAACAAACAAAGCGAGAATGAGATGATTAAGTGAGAGGAACAACAAGGAGAGAGAGAAAAAAAAGAGATGGAGATCTTAATAGAGGAAGCCAATGTGAGGTTGGAAAAAGATGAGGTGCTAGGGAAACCTCCAGGAACTCACAGGATGTCCCTGGCTAGGTCTCCAATCAATACCAAAGGTGTTTTCTAAACAGGGCTTCCCCTATAATCAAATGAATAGTCACCCTAAGTGCCATCACAGAACTTACATCCAACAATTAATACAAGTGAAGGCAGAAATACTAGGCTGAGTGTGTGGTCCAGCTGATAGTGGGGGGGGGGGATCTATATGACCAAGGGGATAGGGTCTATGAGGAAAATTCTCACAGTGATGGCTGGATGGAGCTCTGGGAGCTCACTGAATTGAAAACAGCCACCTGGGAACCATGTGGAAAAGGAGGCTGAAGACTGACTGGGAAGTTTTAGGAGGGAGAAGGCAGTTGAAACAAGGGGATACATGGATTAAAAAATGAGACTTTATTCTATAAAAATAAAAAGAAAAGAAAAGAAAAAAGAAGAGCCACCGGGGAACCATCAGGAAAAGGAGCTAGGTTCTCCAAGTGTAGGTGACTGTCAATTGGCTTGGGCAGTGTATAGAGCCTCAAGGAGTTGGATCAGACTGTGTTCCTGTGCATGAGCTGGCACCTTGGAGCCCATTCCCTGCAGAGGAACACCTAATCCAGTCTTGATATTGGAATGAGAAAATCGGACCTGCCTGGAGTGGATACGCCATACTGAACAGACCCACCTTGGAAATTCCTGCTGTTTTGGGGAAGAAGATAGGGGCATGGGGCAGGACGAGGCTGAAGGCAGTCTGGGAGAGATTGGGAGGAAGAAGAAAGTGAGCAGGAGAACGCATGGGAAAAGAATCTTTTTAAAAAAATAATATAAAAAAGAAAGTGCCATTCTCATTTCTGAAAACCTATCTTCCTCCTTAGCTTTATCTTTCTCGTAAAATTGTTTTTGAAATACTAAATAGATTTAAATTACTTCATTTATTTTTTTGTATATTCTATGTAATATGTCCCTTGTAATGGCAAAGAAAAAGCTTTGCACCACTCTATTCACCAAAGAGAATCTTAATACATGTTATAGCAATGTGAGGGTTCATTAACTGATTGAAGGTAAACTGTATTAAACATAAAATTATTAAAATTTTCAAAAATTGGGTCAGCAGTATTTTAGCAATATCTCCAAAGAAAATGCAAATTATCTTAAAAGCCCATAGAATGTCCTTCATGTATTTTATCCATCAACCACACTGTATGAAGTTGTCTGTAATTGATTCACTTTAAATTATGAAAGCATTTTTTTAAGATGGGCATAGAAATGAAAACATAAAGAAAAACAGACAACTACTTTAAAAATATGGATTAAAAAACACATTTTCTTACTTATTGTATACTGAATTTTTCACATTTGAATATTTGAGGTTTTTAGAATACAATTTTCCAATAATTAAATTAAAATCAAAAGTGAATGTGTACTGTTTTCCAGGACTCAAAATCTCAGTGATGTATCCATGTCCAGCGGATGCAGGCAGGAATCCTGTGTCCAGCCTGTCTCAGCACACCCATCTTGCATACATCTGTGCATTTAGATTATCATAGAAGAAGAACAGCAATCAAGATTTTTGTATTCTAGGAAAAAATACCAAATTTGTGTTGTTTTAACATTCTTGATGTCATCTCTAACAGATCTTTTGAGTAGTCTTCTAGGATAATTTTTTTTTAATATTATTTAAAGTAAATGGGAGATCATAAGAATGAGTATGAAACTGAAAGAACTGATACCTGAGTTTAATGAGGTGTATGATGTAAAAATCACCAAATAATAAAACAAGGAAAGAAAAGAAAAAAAAGAAGAAATACTATGATTAATATCAGGGTTTCACTGGTTTTGTAAGATTTAAAGGCTTTGTCTTTTTAAATTTTATAGAATTATGTGGTATGTATTTGTCTTAGTTTTTAAGTTATAGTAGAATTCTGTAGTAAGTCTATATTTCTTTGTGTTTGTTTCTGAAATTGATGTTTTATATTTTTAGTATGGAGCATTTTGTTAGTATTTCTAGCAGGTTACAAAGTATGCATTTGTTAAAATCATTCATTGAATTTAGGTTTAATTTTGCTATCTAAACACTCACCAGTTTTTTCAGATTATTCAATTTATTGAAACAAATTTATTATGTATGTCCTTATGATTTTCTGGAATTTCATTCTTATCTGTTATAATGCTTGCCTTTCAATTTCTAGTTTTGTTGAAGTAAGTTTTCCCTTTTTTTGTTTAATTTGGTTAAGAATTTGCCAATAGTGTTTTATCCTTAAAATATAAATTAATTAATTTTAAAAAAAGATACATAAAAGTTAAACTATACTGCAGATCAAATTAAAAGACATTTATACAGCATTCCATTTAAACTATGAACTGTATATTCTCTACAATACCTGGAACTTTCTCTGGAGAAGACCATATATTGGGCAATGAGTGAAGATTTAAAAAAAAATAAAGAATTTCAGTTTGCTAGCAAAAAAATTATTTAAAATGAAACCCATTTCTTTTTTTTTTTAAAAAAAAATAAACTAAACAGAAAAATAAGCTTTCTGTGTTACCTATCCCTGACTTAATAATAGCTCACTTTAAAATGTAGTAAGCTTAAACTGACTAAATTCTCTGGTTTGTACTGTTTCCAATACACACATCCTTCTCTTTATCTTATATGGCTTACATCACTTATTATTTTTCTCTAATAGTCACACACAGATGAAACTTAGAGGACCCAAAGTGAGATCACAATTTAGTATAATCATTGGTGATGATTGTAAGGCTTCAATGGTCATCCAAAACTCTGCTTCTTATTTTATTTTTACTATCCAGCCCACTTCCATGTTCC
Source organism: Sigmodon hispidus (assembly GCA_004025045.1). NCBI lineage: Eukaryota > Metazoa > Chordata > Mammalia > Rodentia > Cricetidae > Sigmodon > Sigmodon hispidus. The sequence goes on along the minus strand of PVIH01009995.1, from coordinate 52,676 downwards.
ATGTGCCATTGTTTTTTCTGTTCATACACCTAGACTGTCATGAGTCCTTGCTCCATCATTGATCCCTTGGGATGGGGGGAATGTTTTCTAGATTCTGCATATTCTGAGGAGCATATCTCACTGCCTGTGGTAGGTATCCAAGTAGTTAGTTCCAATTACCTTGGTTATCAGCTGGCACCATAATGTCCCCCATGGTCTGTAATTTATTCCATCCTTCCTTTCTGAAGATAGTTTTATCCCCATCCAAGTATGTTCAGTCAGAGTCCATTGGCAAGTGTGTATATGGGAAGAGATGGAATTCTAATTAGCACCCATGTTCAGAATGTGTGAGCTGCAATATTTTAAGGCCACTTTTCTGCTCTGTTTTTATTGAGTTAAAAAAGATTGATACTATTTCTGACCCTTTCAGGATACATGCTTCTGTGAGCCACTTATGCTAGGGTGATTTAAATAATTGATTCCAAGGGCAGTTCTCAGCAAAGAAGGAAGTGTGAACTTGCAGCAATGAAACACCTTGGACTGACTCCTTGGATGCCACACCGCCTAGAGGAACACCTGACTCAGTCTTGATGTTGGGGGGAGAAAACTGGATTGCCAGAAGTGGAGGTTGAACTACGCAATATTGGGACCTTGGGACCTTGGGAGTGCCTGCCCATGGAGGGTATGGGGAGATGTGGAGAAGAGAGAATGACTAGATGTGGTGGGAGGGAGAAGGGACTTTGAATAAGGATATACAAGGATAAAAAATGTGATTTCTTTATTATTATTATTATTAATAATAATAATATTGAAATGTGCCTTGGATGGTTCATTGTTTCTGCTACTTGTCAGTATGGTTTCTCTATTTCTGCCATATAAGACTCCTAAGACAGATGCCCAATACCTCTTTCTAACCTCTCTACACACTCAGTTTAGTTGACATATTCACCTGTGATCCTAATAACCTGTTCAAATTATGAAAGAAAATGTTCTTACTAGATAGAGAAATGACACTACTAATGAGATCCTACTATGTGCACTAAGGGATGCACACAGATGGTGTTCCTTTGATCCTTCTAAAAAGACAGGAGTAAAAGTCTTCAGCCTATTTTGGAGATGGAGAACTGGTTTCAGAACAGTTTAGATTAATTAAACTCTAAAGAAAACAGAGGCAAGCAATATATGAAGAACACCAAATTTTAGTACTTCTTACTTCCTTGGGGACTTTAAGCATTTTTATCTGTTTAAAGTAAAAAATTTCACTGTGTTGTTTTTCTTTATTCTTTTTATAAGTATAAAGTATATTAACTATGCAAAGCAATGTCTTCAGTACAGCATGTGCCTCTACAGAATGTGGTTTGTTCACTTTCACCCCACTGACCTCTTGTTTTCCCGGGCATGTCTATTGGTCCTCTTCCTCTCATTCAGCTTCCTTTTCTTCTTTCTTTTTCCTGAAATAGCCTTTTCTACTTTCATGCATTTTTAAGAAGAAATCTATATTCAATATATGAAAGAAAATCTAAAACATTTATCTTTTACAAAACTTGCAATTTTTATGAACAGGCCTTCAGAATCATTTAAAGTATAAGAAAATTGGAAGTCCATTACATGTTAGTTCAAATCAATGAGGATATCACCCAGAGATCATTGGCACAGAAAAACTTCAGGCTGAGCTCTTCCCCATGTCTCATGGACAGCAAGGTGGGTACTCAAAGGAGGATTATTATGCATGTATGGTTATATCTTTAATAATGACAACCCTCACAACTTTAATTTCTTGCCTTATTTTAACATGAAATATATAAGTTCTACTTTTCCTATGATGTTTTCTTAATCATTAATCAGATAGTTTAAACTACATCAGGTTTATAACACATATCTTGGAAATTTTTGTAAGCTTCTGAGAACATTGTGGCCACATAATAGAAGAGATGTTGCTCTGTGGAAGTTATTTATTCCTAGTATTAACAAGCTGCAGCTTTCATAAGCAGCAGTCCTGAGTAACAGATGCCTCCTAACCCTATGTAGAAAGAAATTCAGTTATAATTGTTTTTCACCTTTAAAAATCATGTCTAAGTCTCTAGGAAGTCTAAGTCTCACACCTGTCTCCTTTGAGAGGAGATGACTTGTTCCTCTCTCCTCACAGTCATTTTCACTGACTAGCAACATTCAGCTTATAATCATAGTTATTGATGCTTCTGGGCCTTCTCAATCTCAGCAACAAATTCACACAATACTGGATGAGATGTAGCTTTATGATTTACACCCATGCCAGAGTTTGTGACTTCCAAATGAAGTGAAAATAACTATGTCTGCATTGTTACTTTACGTGATTAGAATTTGTCATAAAGATGAGTATAATTTACCAAGCACATACTGTGTGACAAATGGAATCTTTATATTATTAACAAACTAATGATCCTCACAAGCCATGCTATTACACTAAAGTCATGTTCAAGTCACATTTGAGGAAAAAAGTCATGGAACAATTAGCTGAGCTGCACACACTTCCATTTCCCTGAAGATAGATAGTATTCAGTATTGGAAAAAGCTTTTAGCCCAGACTAGTCCCAAGGTCTAGACCTGCCCACAGCTACTTAGCTCCGCCTAGACTTGAGGTCTGGACTAGCATTCCCATAGTCCCTAAGAAACACAGAAGCTTATATTAATTACATGCTGTTTGGCCTAAGGCTCAGGAATATTGCTAGCTAGCTCTTGCATCTTAACCTATTTCTTTTAACTTATATCTTGCCATGTGGCTTGTGGCTTCCCTGAGATGTTTTTATCTTTCTCTCTCAGTGGCAGCTCACAGCTTCTCTGTCTAGCTCTAACTTCCTTTCCCCATATCTATACTTGAATTTCCTGCCTGCTTCTAAAATGCCTTGCTATAGGTCAAAACAGTCCCTTTATTATCTAATAATACTTCACAGCATAGGGAAAGACATCACACATCAATTCAGCTGCTTTAACAAAGAGTATTTCTGTCCTAAAGCCCAGGTCCAAGAAACAGAAATCTCCCTTTGTATTGTTAGATAAACTTGACAAAGAGACTATTGCTACTGTCTTTGTTATTTCCCATAAATTGAGATTAAGACCCCATTGCTGAAGATATCACTCACTTTGGACACAAAACACAGAGAAACTGACTTGAACTGATATGTGTCACATTTTGATGTATGCATTTAAATATAATAGGTTCAGTGAAGATGTTACACACATAAAAATGTACAGATAAGCCCAGAATGCACGAAATGAATTTGTGTATGGCTGTGCTACGAACATGCTTTATTGCTTAAGAAGAGAGATTTTTTACTTCTGAAATTTTTCAACATCTTTCAATTTGAAGCCTTTCAAAAAAGAAAAGGGCAATAGAGTTTATTGTAGCTTATAGTTCCAGTCGTGATAGAGTAGACCATGGCAGGGAAGGAACTGTAGTAGGAATGTGAGGCTGGCTGGTGGCCAGGCAGCAGAGTGATCACATTTTATTCATATACATGAAATAAAAGATGAAAGTAGAATGTGGTTTCAGGCTATGAAATTCAAAGGCCATCCCCAGCTTCCTCCATCAAAAGTTCACCTTTTAGAGGCTCTTTCCCCTGTTAAATAGATTATTTTCTCATACAACATGACCTGATTACGGTTCCCTAACCTCTACTCTGCTCCTACTTCCTCTCTATATTACCTCCCCTCTCGATCTAATCCCTTTCTGTCTCTCATTTCAGAACAGGATTCTAAGAGATCACAACCAAATATAACAAATTAAAATATAACAAGATAAATAAAAAGCCATCATATTGAGTTTAGACATGGCAAACTGACAGAATTTAAAAGAGCTTTAAGATAAGGCACATAAATTTATTTATTAATTTACTTACTTACTTATTTTAGGCTAGTAGTATCGGTGTTATGCTAGATTTTTGGGCTACCTGCTCTCTTATTTTTGGTCAACCAAGTAGTATTGAGTTTGGGTACTATCTTATTGAGTTTTAAATCAATCAGACATTGCATTCTTAAGCAGTCTACTCAAAGAAAAAATGTACCCACACAAATTCAAACAATTTTGGTCCAGTGGTCTTCTAAGGCTCAGTGTATCTTTGCACCCTTGTACATATTAAACACTCAATAACACACTGCAGACTCACATCTGAATTACTTGCATTCTTGCATAAGGGTTCATGTAACAGCTGTACTGAGACGGACATGAAGACACAGCACCTACATTAGTTTTTTGGCTGTGTAGATAGACATTTAGACATATTTATATCTTTGGGCAGAATGCACACAGAGAGAGAGAAGACAGAATTACTCAAGAAAGATGGTTAAAAATTTCTGCTGCAGACAATTTGAGCCCTCTGGAGGAACCATTAGATTAACTAGCTGCTGTCATTTCCTGGCCTTTCTCAGTGCTGGTTTAATTGCAGCTTCAGACCAGGCAGTAAGCAAGTTAGAGTCAAATACTCTTGTCAAACCTTCCTAACTTGGAAAGTAATACAAATCTGTTTCCCTGCCTAGATTGTTTTCATTTGACTCTATGTTAACAGAGATAAGACCTTGTTGGCACCAGACCCACTTTCCATTTTAATAGCCTATCAGTGTGCCTTTGAACAGACATGAAGATCGATGGGGTAGAATTGCTGAATCACTGTAAGTTCATAAAGTTCAAAGTATTGTATAAATGAAAACTAGTAATTTTGATACTACAGAGATTTCCTTTTGGGTTTCCACTTGTGCTCACAGAATTCTTTGGCAGGCTTTGCAAAACTCCATAGTATTGTCTTTTTTCCACAGCATTGTTTTTTTCCTGACTGGATACAATGTTCATAGTAGAAATTTGAAAGGACATAGTATCTCAGGAAAGCTATGTGAATACAGCTCTGTCCATTAAATATCTCACACAAGAGACTCATTCATAAATACCTGAGTGTTATGATGCTAGGAAAATGTATGTGTAGCAGAAGATTTGACCCATCTGGCCTAAGGTCTGGACCCGCCTATACCTGCTTAGCTTTCAGAAATGACTCATCCTCTTATATTAATTACATGTGCTATTTGGCCTATGGCACAGGCTTATTGCTAGCTAGCTCTTGCATCTCAACTCAACCATTTTTATTAATCTATCCTGCCACATGGCCAGTGGCTTATCTGTACTTTTCCATATTGATTCTTGGATGGCTCGATCTTGTCTCCTGTGACTCCGCCCTCCTCCCTTTATCTATACTAAGATTTTCTGCCTGCATCTAAGAGCCTTGTCATAAACCAAAACAGTTTCTTTACTATCTAGTGATAATTCACAGCATACAGAAAGACATCCCACATCATGTGTGCTTCTATAAGAACATGAAACTAAGAAGCACAAAACACAATGGGCATTTGATTGTGTTCAAAAATACTTGGGAAATTAGTAGGGTACACTGGGTGCTCCTGAAAGGACTTTCTTATAGATGGTAAATTCTGATGTACTTGAAATATGGTCAGAATCATTCAATAGCTTGGGCTCAGACAGACCAAAAGAGAAGAAGAAGAAGCCTACTAGCTCAGATCTTTTTTCCTGTTGCCATAAAAAGAGATTCTCTCTTTCACCACAGGACTAAGGACAATGATCCAGGCAGCCATGCACCAAACTAAGCACTGAGCTAAAATAACTCTCCATTTAATTGTTTCTTTCATGTATTTATGAAAGCAATAAAATTATGGGTTACACAGAAACTATCAGAGACACTTTGTTTGAAATCTACATTCAAAAAAAAAAAAAAAATGGTGTGACACTTTTCTTACTGAGTTGCCTCATCCAGCCTTGATAGGAGGGTTTGTTCCTAGTTTTATAATAACTTGTTAGGTCATATCTGTTTGGTGTCCCAGGAAGGCCTAATCTTTTCAGAAGGGAAACAGAAAAGAAGTGGATCTCAGAGAGAAGATAGGTGGGGAGTGCTGGGAACAGTGCAGGGAGGAGAAATTTTAATTAGATGTAATATTTGTGAGAAATAATAATAATAATAATAATAATAATAATAATAATAGAACAGAAAGTCACACAGCATCATGCTCAGATTGCCTTGAATGCCAAGAAATAAAAGCAGGTGAGACTTACTTGTTAGAATTGCCTTAAAGAGAAAGTAACCCAAATGTATAATAACTTCACTGACATGGCATCAGTTCAGAATTAAAAAATGTGACTGTATAAATAAAAAATGTCAAAACAGAAAAATAAAAGCAATAAACAAATAAAGAATATTGCTAGTTCTACATACCCTAGCTAGGCTATGGGCATTTGATAATTGTGCTGAAACAGATTTTTTTTTCTTCAAGTACACGATAAGTATTTGAGAAACCTATCTTATGGCATGTATTTAGAGTTTTTCATTAATTATCATGAGAAAAGTCAGTTCTTCACAGTTTATTTTAGTTCATATAGTTAGTCTCTAAAGCCACGCCCTACACTGAGTTCTGTTGTCAAGTCCCATTTAAAGCATGATGAATCTCTCCCTTACCTTTGTTTCTCTTGGGCTCCTTTCATTTCTCTTTTCTTCTTTCTCCCCCCATCTCTGCTATCATAACTTATCTGTTATCATAACCTTCTTTATTAATCATGACTGTACTCCTATGACAATAAGTTCTTTTCTACATATAACCAGCAGCAAAGTGCCTCTTGCTATCTGCTGCTGCCTTCCTCTGTATTTACCATGCCCTGCATTCATAGAAATCCACCAGAAAACTGGATAAATTTTTGCCACATCAAATCCACACAAAAGCCCAACACATATAAAACATGACACTTTGGGTACAACATTACCAAAGATTTTTAGTAGGACTTGAAGGGACATACCCAGTGTTTGAAGTCCCAAAAAGAACAGTAAGCCACATAACCATATCATATGTAGAGGACCTACCTCAGAAATAGATTCTGTGATTGTTGCTTTAGTCTCTGTGAGTCCCTAAAATGCTTGCTTTCTTAAATCTATGGTCCATGTTCTCATGATATTTTCAACCTCTGTAGCTCCTAATTTTTTTCCTCCTCCTCTTCCATGGGATTCTCTAAGCTCTGACTATCAAGTCTTATAGATCACTGTAAGCCACAAAGTAGTTTTCAAGATCAAATCAACTAAATAATTGTTAGAGAAGTAAAGAAAAACTCAGAGCCAAAAAAAGAAAATGGTTGTATAATGTTTCCTGGCCCATTTGGGACTGAGGTTTGGAACCTGCCCACTGTGGCTTTTTTCCCCAAAGAAATGAATCAGACACTTATGAAACTTCATACTGTTTGGCCCATGTCTTAAGCACATTACTAGCTAGCTCTTTCATCTTAATTCAACCCATTTCTATAATCTACTTGCCATGAGGCCCAGCCCATAGCTCACCTGGATTACCCACATGTCTCTTCTTCGAGGGTGGGATGGAGACTGCCTAACTCCACCCTCCTTCTACCTGTCTGTCCTCTGATTCTCTACCCACTTCTATAGTATTCCACATAAGCCAAAACAGACCTTTATTTACAGCATACAAAGAACATTCCACCACACTTCCTCTTTTCTGTCTAATCAAAAAGGAAGGCTTCAATTTCCATATAGCAAAATTACATACAACAGAACAGCTCTCAAGCAAGAATTACAGTCACAATATCTAGTCCATTTATAATTAACAAACTTAAAGAAAATATTCTATTATCTACCTTATCCTTGTGAGTCTAAAGTTTCATATCTAATATACCTTTTAAACTAAAAAGAACTATATGTATAATTATTAAACCCTTAATCAAATCAAAGACCACAGAAGGATATAATATTATCCAAATAAACAGGAAGTGCAAGCAACTTCCAAAGTCTAGAAAGTGACAGAGATGACACCTGTCTGCCTGGACAGTCACCCAAAGTTCCTTTGTAATATTGGGGTACCATCTTCAGCATTTATTGTGCAAAGTGTCTGGCATACCTTTCAGTGATGCAAGGAATCTAGCGCAGTCCATCAGTTGCTTTTCCTTGTGTCCTGAAGAATGCTTGGCAATTTTTTCTACAAAGCAGGAACTTGAAGGACCATCTCGGCTTGTTCTACCAAAGTTCAGAGGTCACTTTCCGATGGAACCTGTATTCCAGTTTATACAGCATAATGTCAAGCAGTCAATATCAGAACAGTTTCTTGTCCAGTGGCTAACTGTTGCCACAAAGTAAATTCCACATGAAGTTTCTTCAATGTTCATCATTTTCCTGAAATACATTGGTGCTGCCAGGAGCAGACCTATCACACGGTCCAGAAAAGTCTAAGTTCTTAAAATAATTTAAATGCCATATTCTGCTTGCCTTTGAAGGGCTTGAAGACTACCTATCTAATTAAAATATATCTTTGTATATCTACAGAAACCTAACTAATATGACTACAAGTTTGGTTATCATAGATGACTATTAATCTGCATTTCTCAATTACACATTACAATTTTAAAAGAGTTACATGAGCATCATACCTTAATCAAGAGTAGAAAAATACATACAGTATAATAAAATTAACCTTAAGTTTATATCAATAAATCAAAATCCACTTATCTTTTCTAATCATTCCTATCATATCCTTCCACCCTCCTTTTTTTTTTAAAGAGATTGACTATGACCATTAATTATTTATAATGAAAACAAACATTAATAAGCAATATTTTTGGGAAATTGGGCATAGCTTTCTTTCTCTTACTACTTCCTGCTGACAAAGGACAATGGCAATCTCATGGGGTCTTGAGGCTGGATCATCTCAACTGGCATCTTGGAAGCTGAGATTGATCAGGTGGCCTTGATAAATGAAACCACATTTGCCTGGAACCAATCCACAAATTTTGATCTTTTGTGGAGACAAAAACAGAAACTCTTTTCCCAAGCAACATATTCTTATAAACAGATTTCAAAGTCAAGATATCTTTAAAGTATATGTATTTGTTTAACTTAGCAGCCTTAGCAATCAATTGTCTTTCTGCAGTTAGCTCATTAAAAATTAAAAAATTAAAAGAAAACACAATAACCATAATCCAGACTCTTTGTTTATCTGCCATCTTTATGTGGCTTCTTTTTAATCTTTATTTCCTATTTCTCTTTATTAAAGGGCTTTATTTATCCTTTTCTCTCTCTCTCTCTGAAGCCTATGAGTATTTTACATACATTGTACCCCATTTAGAGGTTTTGTGAGTTTAAATCTGTTTTCTCAAGAATTCTTAATCATTTTCCAAACAGAAGAGCTTTTAAAATGCTAGTATCACTGTGATTGCTGATGGTGCCCCTTTTGGCTGCTTTTCAATATGGCAGAGTTGCCTGCTTCATCTCTCACTGCCAGCAAACAGAACGAACTCAGGAAATGCTGCTACCAGAGAAACTGTTTTTGACCCTTTTTTCTTTCTGTTCAGTGTAAGCTGAAACCTTAAAAAAATCACACTGATGCCGAGCCTTCTGTGAAACATATGGGTTAAAGCTGTGTGTCGCGGACACAGCTTTTTTAAATTTTCTCCTGAACACCGCACCATCTATGTCCCATAAATCAATTCAAATATACCATTCAGAAAGCAGCTTTTGGCTCTGTTTCAGTGATCTAGAATGCTTTTTAAGTTTTTTAAACTTTCTTAGGCTTTATGTGGGTGTTTGGACCACATTGGGACACAATCTGTTGTAAAATGTTCCCTGGCCCTTTTGGGGCCAAGATTTGAAACCTTGCCTGCTGCGGCTTTTTCCCCAAAGAAATCAATCAGACACTTATATTAACTTCATACTGTTTGGTCCATGTCTTAACCACATTACTAGCTAGCTCTTTCATCTTAATTCAACCCATTTCTATAATCTATTTGCCATGTGCCCCAGCCTTCCTCACATGTCTCTTGTGGGGGGGGGTCAGATGGAGACTGCCTAACTACACCCTCCTTCTACCTGCCTTTCCTCTGATTCTCTACCCACTTCTACAGGGCTCCACATAGGCCAAGCAGTTCCTTATTTACAGCATACAGAGAATATTTCACCACAGCAAATTACGAAATAGACCTTGGCTTTAAAGTCCTCACTCCCAATTATTTCCTAGAAAGTCCTCAAACATAAGGGAGCAATAAAAAAAGTGAAAATAAATTTGACATTTAACTACAGTGAGCATGTTGCTGCTAAGTGCTCTGAGATAGAAGGGAAAGGGTTTACGTGCCTCAAACATTAATCAAGGGGGTGATATTTATTACCTATAAGGAGTAATAAGATTTTATCCTAAGGTGGTTACTGATGCTAAAGACACACACACACACACACACACATATATATATATAAAATTTTCATTTATTGGATACGTTATATGACAAAGATTACATCACTTGTTCATAGTACAGTTGACTCTAAGATCTCTGCTTGAAAAGAAAATGTTAAACTCAGAGAAAAAATTCTGGGTTCTTATAAATTCCCAATTACTATTCTGGCTGACAAAGACACTTACTAATAATTCCTAAAATAACTGTTGTATCTTCTTAGTTCACACCTGTTATTTACTTGTTGAGAAAAAAATCATAGAATGCACCTTTGTAAATATAAATTTCTAATAAATAAATTTCTAAACTTCTTAATATGTTTAGTGGTTGTTTTATACATATAAATTTGCTTTTTAGATATTTAAGATTCACTTTACCTGGTTCTTAATGCTTTGGGTTTATTTTGGCCTGTTCAAACATCTGTGCTTTTTTTCCAAATGCAGCATTTTGAAAACATAAAAATGAAAGTGCTGCAATTATAGATAGTGATGTTATAGTTTATAAGTTGGTATCTTTGAGAATATATATGAAAGATAATTTTAGGTAATGGGAAATCTCTAGTGCCTGTACTAACTCAACATTATACTTTTGTGGTATGTTACATGTATTGCAATAAGTAACATTAAATTTTACCTGTTCAATTCTTATTCTACAAAATACTAACAAAATGATCTACTTTTGAGTTTAACTAGAACTCTAACTGAAAGACATAGGAAGCTGAAAAAACACTGGAATATGAGTAATATCTCAGAGGACATTGAAATGTGGATGGAAAAGTCACATGTCTGGCTTAGGTGACTTTTGTCATGCTTGGGTAGAACAGAAGAGAGAAGCAGCTGCTGATGAGGCAGTGAGGTGAGTGAGTGAAAATTTTGGAATCTTCCTTCTCCCCTGTTGCCTCTTTCTGGATGTTCAGCATTTGGGTTTATTCTGCTAATAGACATGAGGTCTGCACATTTCTACTTTTATTACTTCATTTTAAAATTTGGTTTAAATATACTCATATGATTGCTTGGCTTTAAGAAATTCTGCCTATTCTTAGTTTTTATTTTACTTAAAATAGATTTTTTTCTGTATGCTGATTACAGTTTCCACTTCCCTTATTCCTCCCACTTCCAGCCCCCACTTTCCCTCTCATCCAGATCAACTTCTTAAAGGCACATGAAAAAGTGCTCAACATCTTAACCGCTGAGCCATCTCTCCAGTCCCAAGTGCTCAACATCTTTAGCCATCAGAGAAATGCAAATCAAAACAACTTTGAGATTCTACCTTATGCCTGTCAGATTGGCTAAGATAAAAGACACAGATGACAGCAGCCTATACTGGAGAAGCTGTGGAAAAAAACTCCTCCATTGCTGGTGGGAGTGTAAGATGGTTCAGCCACTCTGGAAGGCAGTATGGAGGTTTCTCAGAAAACTGGGAATCAATCTCCCCAAAGATCCAGCAATACCACTCTCAGGCCTATACCCTAAAAACTCACATTCATACCCCAAAAGTATTAGTTCAACTATGTTCACAGCAGCATTATTCATAATATCAAGAACCTGGAAACAACCTAGATGACCCTCAACTGAAGAATGGATTAATGAACTGTGGTACATCTACACAATGGAGTACTACTCAGCAGAAAGAAAGAATGATATTCTAAAATCTGCAGGCAAATGGATTGATTTGGAGAATATACTCCTGAGCGAGGTTATCACAAACCCAGAAAGAGAAGCAGGGGATGTATTCACTCATTAGTGAACTTTAAAATATATATATGGAGAGAGATGTCCTTGTATACAAGAACTCAAGACCAGCACATTACTAAATGACACAATGCCTCACTTCTGCATTGATAGCTTCTGGCAGAGGGTGGGTAAGGATAGACTTGTTTTCTTTAAAGGTCTGGCCACAGAGAGTTTAATTTTGCTCCAGTAAGCAAATGAGCAGCATGAATGGGCAATTTTGTAAAAGGGGAGATCATAAGAGTAAGCATAATACTGTTAGGTCTGATATCTTAGTTTGATGGGTTGCATGATGTAAAAACACCAAATAATTAATATATATATGAAAAATCTTAAAAAAAGGAAAACAAAATACTATGATTAATATCAGGGTTTCACTAGCTTTGTAACTTTTAAAGGGTTGGTTTATTTTTTAAGTTTTATGAAATAATAAGATATGTATTTGTCATAGTTCTTTAAGTTATAGTAGAATTCAGTAGTAAGTTCATATTTTATTGTGTTTGTTTTTGTTATTGCTGTTTTTTATTTTTAGTTGAAGGACCCTGGGTTCTAGGGCTTGACCCAGGCATTCAGTTCAGGTATTCAGCAGAGCACCCCCCTGAGAACAAGGAACTAAAAGTCTAAAAGTCTGTCCCAGGAAACAGAGTGACCCAGCCCAGATAGCTGTAATCAACTCAGATAGGACATAATGGTCTGGTTGAACCTGTGATTAAAATACCTGATGTCTAACATAACTCAGAATTCCTTTACCCACCCAGACATCTGGCCCGACCAGATGACTTCACCCTGGAAGACCCCCGTTCCCCTGCCCTGGTAGAACTGCCCTAGAAAAGGCCTGCGAGCCTTAGACTCGAGGTCGCTAGCTTCCCCTTTTGCTGGTGACCCACAGGCCCATGTTCATTAAAGCTTCTTTTTGCTACCCGATATCGGAGTGAAGCTCTCTGTTTTGGGGCACTGACTCTAACAAAGTATGGAGTATTTTATTAGTATTTTAAGTATTTCAAGGTTACAAAGCATGCATTTGTTAAAACCATTCATTGAATTTATGTTTAATTTTGCTATCTAAAAACTCACCAGGTTTTTTTTTTTTTTTCAGAATCTTTATCGAAACAAATTTATAATGTATGTTCTTATGATTTTCAGAAATTTCATTCATACCTGTTATAATGTTTGTGTTTCAATTCATAGTTTTATTGAAGAAGGTCTTCCCTTTTTTTGTTTAATTTTCATTAAGAATTTGCCATTTGTGTTTAATCCTTAAATAAATAAAGAAAATAAAGATATTTCTAAGAAATAATAGTGATAAAACAAACCAAACACATAGATAGAGTACAAAACAAACAAACAAATGTAAAAGATCCCAAGACCAAGACTAGCCACAAGAAACAGACATGGAGACAGAGACCAACTCCTTTACACATGGGAATTTAGTACAAACACTGAACTGGAAGCCAAGATATATGTGCAAAGACCTATAAGTTAAAAGCAAAGAGACAAAAATGTGTGTGTTTGTATATGTATATGTGTATGCAAAATAATAGTTAAAAATTGAGACAAATTTTTAAAAAGTCCTGATATGACATTAGGAAAAAAAGAAGCCTTCAAAATTGCCATCATTGAGATCATTTTCTCTTGGTCCTCTACTGCTTGGTTTGCATCCTACTTATGAGTTATTTGTTTCCCCAATAAGACGCCCTTGAAGAAATTCATTTGCAAGTGGTTATCAGTTGGGCATAGCTTCTTAGCTAAGAGTAGGGGCATGTATACATGTCTCATTTTAATTCTAGGACTTCATCTGCTGAGACCCATGTAGGCCCGAGACTTGCTGCCCCAGTCACTGTGATTTCATATATGTGTCATTTCTATTGATTTTGAGGGTCTTGTTTCCTTGGTGTCTTTTATACACTGTGAGTTTTACTTTTTTTCTGCCTATACTCTCTCAGAGTTCCCTGAGCCTGGAGGGAAAGAATTTGATAGAGAAATCCCATTTAGAGTTGAATGGTTTAAGGTCTCTTACTAATAGCATATTGTCGGGCTGTGAGTATTTGTATATACTCTGTCTGTTGCAGGGGGAAACTTCTCTGATGATGGTTGAGCAAGGCATAAGTCCACAAATAAACAAAAACATCATTAGCAGTCATTTTATTTCTATATTCTTTTAGCAGAGCAGTAGCATTTTATTTTACCCTTGGTTGCTTGTTTAGCTGCTTTTGGGTTCTTGGTCAATCAGCCATTTAGGCTATGAGTTTCATTTTGAGAATCAGTCAAATCAGATAATAATTGTTTACTAACCAAACTTTGTGTCACCATTACCTGAGCATATTTTACAGGCAGGAAAACATTATAGATCAAAGGGTTTGTGGATGGATTGGTGTTCACATTTCTCCTTTGAAAGCACATGAAACACCTTTCTGTACCAAAGATGTCAGAATGCAGAGTAAAGACTCTATGTAGGAATCAATTTGTTTTCTCTGTGTTCAATGAATTGTGTATGTTTTATTTTCATCAGTGAGAACTTGGTGCCAGGTTGTGGTAAGCAACCTATAGTCTTGGCAACAACCTGAGTTGGTTGAAGGTTCAAAAAGATCCCTTTTGTCCTACAACTCAATTAGCTGTAACCCAGTTTCAGTACAGAAAGTTTTATTTGCTGACAAAAGATGTTCAGTTGGCATTTTCCCTCTCACATTATTTAGCAATTTTATTTAGATTTTTTTCTTTTTTATTATGAATAAAGTGATATATTTATCCATGTATCCCCTGGTTCAAACTCCCTTCCCCCTCCCACCCATCCCAGTCTCCCTCTCTTTTCCCCATCACTTTCTCTCCTCCCCAGCAAGGGCAGGAGGGCCCAAGGTCCCAGTGTGGCTTAGTTCAGCATCCACTCCCTGCAGATCTGTGTTCCTCACCCCAACATCAGGACTGGGTCAGGTGTTCCTCTGGAGGGAGTGGGCTCCAAGGTGCCAGTTCAAGGTGTTTCAGATCCCAAGCTGTTCAGTGGATGTGGTTTGCAGCTTAGACATGCTTTTCTTTTTGCTTTTTTGTTTAAAGTCCACTAATGAGTGAGTACATCCCTTGCTTGTCTTTCTGGGTTTGTGATACCTTGCACAGGAGGATATTCTCCAAATCTATCCATTTGCCTGCAAATTTTAGGATATCAATTTTGCTTACTGCTGAGTAGTGTTTCATTGTGTAGATGTACCACAGTTTGTTAATCCATTCCTCAGATGAGGGGCATCTAGGTTGTTTCCAGATTCTTGCTATTACAAATAATGCTGCTATGAACATAGTTGAACTAATGTCTTTGGAGTGTGATTGTGTGTCTTTAGGGTATATGCCCAATAGTGGTATTGCTGGATCCTTGGGGCAATTGATTCCCAGTTTTCTAAGAAACTGCCATACTGCATTCTAGAGTGGCTAAACAAGCTTATACTCCCACCAACAATGGAGGAGTGGTCCCCTTGCTCCACAACCTCTCATAAAAGTATCTATTTTAGGAAGCATTTGCAGTAGTTGTTTTTCATACTACCACTTAAATGGACATTAATGTTACCTGTTTCTACCAGTATCCCCTTTCTTACTCCCTTTTCTTCTTCTCCCAACTTGATCATTCCATTTCATACTCCCTCATCCATTCATAACTATTCATTCTATTTTCTTTGTCTGTGGAGTTGTGCCTGTCCCCTCAGTCCCTTACTATACCTAACCTCTCTGATTATATGGATTTTAATGTGTTTATCTTTGACATAAAAGCTAATATGTGCATACAAATGAATACATACCATACTTGTCCTTCTGGGTCTGCGACACTTCACTCAGAATGATTTTTCTTGTTCCATACAATTAGCTCTGAATTTCATGATTTTAATTTTTAAACAGCTTAGTAATATTTTATTGTATAAATGGACATCATTTTTTCCATCCAGTCTTCATTTGAGAAAGCTCTAAGTTTTGTCCAATTTCTGGCTATTGTGAATGGGGTAGTAATAAAAATGGTTTTAACAAGTATCTCTGTGTTATGATTAAGAGCTGATTGTGTATATGTCAAAGACTGGCATAGCTGAATATTGAGGTAGATTGATTTCTATTTGCCTGAGGAACTGCCACTTTTTACAGTGACTGTATATGTGTTCACTCCCACCAGCAACGGAAAAGTGTTCCCATTGATCCACATCCTTGCCAGTATGACCTGTCTCCTATGTTACTTCTCTTAGCCATTCTGACAGGTGTAAGATGCAATCTGAAAGTACTTTTAATTTGCAATTCTTTAATGGATAAGGATGTTGATAATTTATTTAAGTTTTTTTCTCAACTACTTGGGTTTCCTCTATTGATAATTCTGTGTTTAAATCTATACAGTATTTTAATTGTGTTATTTGTTTCCTTGATATTTATATTGCAGTTATTAATATATTTTGAATATTAGCTCTCTATCAGATATATTTTTTTTTCTGTAGGGTGATATTTTGTTTGAATGATAGAATCTTTTACTGTGCAGAAGCTTTTTAGTTTTGTGAGGTCCCATTTATTGATTTTAACTCTTTGTGCCTGTGCTAAGGGTTTATTGTTCAGAATGTCTTTTTATGTGAGAATTTCTAAGTAAGTCTTGATTGACTACCCATTGGATTAAATTATCTCAGGAAGAAGGAACATAACCATGGAAGATGTACTTAAAAATCTGAATGTTTGTAGGATGCTTCAGTTCCTCAGTAAGCAGAGCAATTGCTGGTGTTAGATGTTTATGGACTGCATAGTCAAATTAACTTAGGTAATTGATTACTTCTGTTCCTTACTTTTCCCGCTACTATTAACAAATACTTAACAAAAACTAATTGATGAGACAAAGAACTCGCTTGGTCCCTAACTTAGAGAGAGTAATCCATCATCAAGGGTAAGCCATGGCTACAGGAAAGTCTGCATGAGACCAGTAGCCAGAGAGAAGGAAGGCTGGCAAACTTTTGATTTCTCCTCTATTCACTTTCCTTTAGTCTGTGATCCCAGCACATGAGATAGGGTCAGTTACGCTCAGAATGGCCTTTGTGTCCTTATTCAGTAAGTTGATTTATGTAATACCCTTTGGAAAGACTCTCATATACACAAGCAGAGGCATTTCTTTTGCTTATTCTAAATTCAGTCAAGTTGACAATAAAGGATAAATATCACAGTATGAATATAGATGTCTTTAAGTAGCTGCCCTTTAAAACTAAGCCCAAAGTGGCAGCCTTTTTCAAGATCAATTATAGCATTTAATGTAAGAGGCATTTCTAGAAGTTTAAGCAAATATTTCAGAAATTACAGTCAGAAGCAGCTAACATTTGGGGAATTAAAGATAATTGTTATATTTACTACACATATAGAAATGGCTGCTGACTCTTGCCCAGAAATTGTGATTACTAGAGGTGTTTCTTCTTGTGATAACAAAGTATTAATAGCATCTATGGCCATTTTTGAAAGGAAAATGTCCCCTTTATCTACCCAGGGCTTGACCTTTGTTATCTCAAGGATCCCCACATATCTCTGGGATTACCTGCCAATCTGGTTTCGAGAAGCTCTCCTGAATTCCATGTGATATTAATATGGATATATTTGTAGTGTATAACTCTAAATTCCTCCACAAGTTTTCTTGATTAATTAATTTGTATTAACAAAGAACATGAATCAGGAGGAGTTCATGCAATGAGCCAATTTATATACAAACACTAACATGTGTAAATCATCTTATCACAGCAATCTAAGCAACTCTTCTTAAACTTTACATTTTTCCTTTTAAAAACAAATATAGTAAAGATTACCTTTTACTTTTGACATAAAATTATTAGCAAGTACATACTTTTAGTTATTTTATTGTGTTGAGTATTGATAAGTCAGTTTACTGCGAAAGTGAATAGAGAAAAATAAGTCATGGTTTCCAAGTAATCAACGAAAAGATTGAGGTTTATTTGATGTGCATGTAGACAAAGAAACAAGAATTGAATATTTGTGGGGAAGATAGGAAAACTGAGAGTTTTATTGAAAAGGGGCTAGAAAGACGAAGGATTCACAGAGATAAGAGGAAAGGGTAAGAGTGAGTTAAAATGAAGAAGAAAGTCCATTAACTTTCAAAAACAAATAGTCCTTCATTTCAATAAATTTTATATAAAATTTAATGAACCATTAACTTTTATTTTGGATTTTTAATAACAATATTTCAATAGTCTGAAATTGTTTTATTTTGAGTCCCACAGAAAAGTGAGAGATTTACTTCTATGTGGAAATCAGATTAGAGAATGGAACACAGAATTAACACAAAGAAGAACTATCAAGACAAAAAAAAATCACCACAAAAATGGTTACCAAGTGTTTCTCAGGTGACAAGGACTCTGGAAAATTGCTAATGATATTGATTAGTGTTCACTAGATTCTACCCTTAAATGATGTAAAGTTGCCATAACTTTGAAAAGGGTGAACATCAGCATGGTGCCATTTTAACAAAAGGACCAGGTTTATTGAAGGCAAAGTTGTCATTAAATGCAATTATCAAATAAATGCATTATTCTAGAGAAGGTTGTCAATTTTGACTCAGTACAGGGATCCAGGAAATTTTATTCCTTGCTCAGGAGGTCTCATCCTTAGTGGCTTTATACAGTACTGTCTAGGTACTGACTTGAAACATAAGCTTCAACCAAATTTGTTTTTAAACGTATCTTCAAATATTAAACTGGAAGCAGCTGGAAAACTGTAGTGTAAATTTTAAATATGTAGATAAATTTTTTTATGTTGTTCCTTGGAAACATAAAATAAATGAAGAATTTTTCATCATCTCACTGACATGTCATATTGAGTTAAAATCATGTTTCATGAATATGAACTAGTAAATTAATGTGTTCATTGAATACATTAATAGCTTTGCTTGCAAATGTAAATCATCTTGTTTCATACTCAGAGCAGTAATTCTTTGGAGATACTGTATGCTAAAGTTCATCTGTAATCTTAGCTGTAGCTGATCACAGTCTTATTTTTCAGATATCATCAATTCACTCAGTATCTAAATCCTCACTAAATTTTCAGGGCTATGCATTCATTTGCTTCAATAGGTAAAATAATTCTTATGTTTATATATTCTTGTGTAATTGTATGTGATCTTTGGTACAGGTGCTAGAACGGTTAGATGCTCTGGAGCATGCATTACAGACCTTTGTGAACTGCCTGACTTGGATGATGGAAACAGAGATGAGGTCCTCTGCAATAGCAGTTCATGCTCTCAACCACAAGGATATTTTTCTGGACCCTCAAAGTATTTCCTTTTGCTACTCATAATGGATGATTTCAGATTATGAACAGTGCTTTCAAAAGGCTTTAATCTTGTTTCTTCAAAACAAAACAAAAACACTGTACATCATTCTAGAGTTTATATGTCTTGTAAATACTCATAGTAAGCCTGAAATCCAAGTTTTAAAACTGTTTTAATAAATAAATCAAATTTATCACTTAAAAAAAACAATTGGAAATATGTTAGTGATAATAAAGTGGTAGAAACTAGCTCTTTCTCCATTGGTCTCTGGCTTATGTTACTTATGTTGACCATTGAATTTGTTGTAGTCTATGAGATATCAGCTCCCAGAACACCTTAGAACAGGCACATAATTTTAGTATTGACTCCTGCTCTATACCCAGGAAAATATAAAGACCTTGTATTTCATACATGCACTAATGTACAGAGATAACCTATGAGAATTACAGATTATATAAGATAACACTATGGAGCCAAAAGTTGCCTTTTGGCCTTTCTTAATTGCAAGCCTAACACCTCATCAAGAAACTTCTGTAGTGCAGGATGACTACATCTCTAATAGAGTTCAGAGAACATGTGACAACTGGTGTTCATTCTCATATGTAGCATCTGTAACACAACATAAACCAAGGCTTTGAGAACCAAGGTACATCTTGGACTCTATAGAATATATAGTATATAATTATCTATCAAGGAAAGAAAATTAACTTAAAAAAAGACTGTTTTGAGAGGGGGACATTTTTGAGACAGAAAAATTTGCACGAAAGAGGTAATAAAATATATTGGCCTCATATTTAAATTTGTCAAAAAATATTTAATTTAAAAATACACTACATCATGCACTGGGGAACCCTCAAGAAAGAATTAAGCCCTCCAAGGATAAGCAACTGTCTACAGACATGGGCAATATGTGAAGCCTCGAGGGGAGGGATCAGACTGTGCTTTTTAAGCATGAAGTGGCACTTCAGAGGCCATATCCTCCAGAGGAACATCTAACCCAGACTTGACATTAGGATGAGGAAATCAGATTTACCTGGAGTGGACACTAAGCTGAACCACCTTGGGACTTTTTGCCCTTTCTGGGGAGCGGATGGGGGGATGGGGAGGAGGGAGAATGGGGGCTGACCAGGAGAGATTGGGAGGGGGAAGGGAGGGAGAACAAGAGGATACATGGGGAAAAAGACTTTATTTCATAAATACATTTAAAAATAAAAAACAACAAACAACAACAACAACAAAAAACTTAACATGAAAAAAAAATCACTACAATGGATAAGTATAATAGTGGCCCACTCCTACCGTGGCTAGCCATCTCATTTAAAATTTGATGTCAGCCTGGTGACATAGCTCAGAAGAAAAAGGCTTCTGACATGAAAGCCTGATAATCTTTGCTTGTTCCTCAAAACTCAAGTTGGAAAAAGATCCTACCATACTGTCCTCCAGTCTCTATAGACTCACAGACCCTATGCACACAATGCATGCTGTATAATAACAAAAATATAACTTAAATCTGAACTTTCAACTATACTTTCCTAATTTTGTACCATAATTGATAGTTTACTTAACATATTTGTAAAACACAGTAGTCAACAGTTGATACAAATAAGTATTTCTGATATCAGATTTATTAAATGGCACCAAACAATATTAGAACTTTATAAAGAATAAACAAATAAAATTTTGATTCATTTAATTGAAATTGGTTTTTAAACTTTATAACACATTGTATTGTTCAATTTTTTCTGGTATGAAAAATACACACTGCTTATCATCTGTCAACACATTATTTTACTATATATTATATGTATGAATTATGTGCTATAAGATAAAACTTGAAATAATGTCTTCATGTGAAAATCTGAAAAATTCCCTGAACAATAAGGTATGGACATCATAAATTTGTCCTTTCTTTTCTTCCTCTCCTCTTCTTCTGTTATCTTGTATGTGCTTGTGTGTGTGTGTGTGTGTGTGTGTGTGTGTGTGTGTGTGAAAGAGAGAGAGAGAGAATACATATGTGTATGTATAATTAACAGAAAGCTGAAGTGAGGTTTTGTCTCATTGTTGTAGTCAAGGCACAGACAACATTAAGCAGTTGAATAATGATGACAATGCTGCCAGTCAGTCACATGACACTTTGTGTTCTACCTGATAAAAAGACATTCTGAAAAAATTGCACAATATCGTATAAAATACTGCTCAGCTATAAATTTTCATGTCTTTAAAAAGAATATTTTATGTTCCAAATATCTAAAACTTCTAAAATCTCTTTCATGAATATTTAAACCAAATAATATACTAATAAAAAAAGTTCTCTGTATAACTATACAGTTTTAAAATTTACTGGATAAAATAATATTCTAAATATGTTGGAAACAGTGGTTAAGGTTAAGCATCTAGGCTTTGAAGTATTTTGTTTATTTTTATATTTTGTCTTATAGCACACAGAGACAGAGTGGGGTAGATGTACAAAGTGACAAAATTTGAATTAACCAACATGGTATAAAATTGGCTGAAAGAAAAAAAAAACAAGATCAGCAACTGAGTAACAAAGACAATTGTTGATTGTTTATTTAAGAGAAAAATCAATGTAAACACAGACAACAGAAAGATGTGAGAAATGAAAGAAGTCATCAAGTAGATTGAGAACAGTCTGTTGCCTTCAATGTGTGAAGCAGTCTTGATGAGAGTAATATAAGTAATATGTGTTCCATTTCTAATAAATGGATTGCTTAGTATCATTTAGGAAGCTAAAAATATATGACTGTAAGCCCAGTGAAGCTGAGATGTTTTTCCCTAGGTATATTGAAAGGTATTGATTGATTTACCTATAGATGAAATTTGGTGCTCCAGAATCACACGGTAGGTACCCAAGGTATGCAGATGTGATGGGGAGAAATACCTAAGCTAAAATTAGAAAACAGTCATGTTGAGCTCCTTTGTGGTGGTAAGCATCAATTTCTTCATAAACAGCTCTGAAACAAAGCCAGGAAGGCAGAAGAATTACATCAGTTTCAAAGTACAGTATTACCACCAGCAGAACTAAAAATACAGGCTGTTGGGGCCAGGTGGGGTGGGGTGGGAAGATGTCAAGCATCTTAAGTGAATAAAAAGAAAAAAAGAATGATCTTTATCCTTGAGCTTATGCTGACATAAAACATCTAATGCTAGAGTTCTTTCCCATGACTCTTAAAGGCCAATTTATTTTTATTCTTGATTTAAAGAACTATCATGGTTCAAATTTGGGCAGTTTGATTTTTTTTTACTTAAAAAAAAATACTAGTTTTAAAATACTTTCAAAATATTAATAGTCTGCTTTATTTAACGTTGTATTATAGTCTAGACTTGAGAGAAACTTTTAGTTTTTGTTGGTCATCTTTGTACCCTTAATAAATTATGACTTTTAATAAAAAAAAAGAAAAGAAAACAGTCATCCATTCTCTCGCCAACAAAACCAGAAGAACAATTCACATGGTCCTTAGGAAACATTGCTGCTTAAAAGAGGAGAGGGGCCTGACACATCTAAGGTAGGGTCCCACAGAGTATCATGAGCAATCAATGATGTTTGTGCAGTGGTTACTTTGAAGCAAGAAAACATAAATAAAAAAAAGCAAAGGGATCAGGTAAAGAAGAGAGAAGAAATAATTGTGCCCTGGGCATGTAAAGGGTGGTGAAGAGTTTCTTGACGCCTTATGATGGAGAAAGAAAAAGCCTCATAAAACCCATACTTTAAAGCTTCTTCAAGCTTCCCATGCACCTGCCTTACAGTTGATGAGGAAGCAAAGATGTCAGATATTTTAAAAATCTTTTCAAAAATGGAAAGATTTCCCATGTTCTTGAATAGGTAGGTTCAACAAAGTAAAAATTATAATCTTACCAAAAGCAATTTACAGATTCAACGCAATTCCCATCAAAATCCAAACACAATATTTTTTACAGAACTTGAAAGAACAACACTTAATTTCACTTGGAATAACAGGAAAATCAGAATTACCAAATAATCTTGGTCAACAAAAGAACCTTAGGAAGTATCACCATCCCTGACTTCAAGTTATACTATAGTGCTACAGTAATATAAACTGCTTGATACTGGCATAAAAATAGACTTGTGACTTTTGAAGAAGTGGCCTAAAATAATGAATGGAATAAAGATAATGTCTTTAACAAATTATGCTAGCATAATTGGATGGCAGTGTCTATTAAAATGCAAATATATGCAAGCCTATCACCCTGCACAAAACTCAAATTCAAGTGAATCAAAACCTCAACATAAAAGCAGCTACACTGAACTTGATACAAAAGAATGTGGAAAAAAACCATCCAATGTATTGGCACAAGTGACCACTTCCTAAATATAAGTGAGCTAACCAGTAGCACAGACAATAAGAACAACAATCAATAAGTGATACCTCTTGAAACTGAGAAGTTTCTGTAAGGCCAAGGATACATCAAGAAAACAAAATAACAGCCTACAAAATGGGAAAAGATTTTTCGCTAAGCCTACAATTGAAAGAAGACTGATCTCTAAAATATATAGAGGACTAAGGAAACTGTAGATCAAAATCCTAAATAACCCAATTAACAAATGGAGTTCAGAACTAAACAGGGAATTCTCAGTAGAAGAATTACAAATGGCTAAGACACTTATAAAAAAAGTCCAGCCTCTTTAGTCATCACAGAAATCCAAATCAAAATTACTTTGGGATACCACTTTAGACCTGTCAGAATGGCTAACATCAAAAACACAAATGTCAGCCTATTCTGGAGAGGATGGGGAACAAGGGGAATACTCCTCTACTGTTGATGGGATTGTAAACATGTTTAGCCACTCTGGAATACAGTATGGCTGTTTCATACAAAACTGTGAATCAATATCCCTAAGAATACAGCAATACCACTATTGGGCATATAACCTAAAGATGCACATTTACACCCTAAAATCATTAGCTCAACTATGTTCATAGCAGTATTATTCACAATAGCAAGAACCAAGAAACAACCTAAATGCCCCTCAACTGAAGAATGGATTAACAAACTATGGTACATCTACACTTTGGAGTAATACTCAATAGTAAGAAAAAAATGATATACTAATATTTGCAGGCAAATGGATGGATTTGGAGAATATCCTCTTGAGCGAATTATCACAAACCCAGAAAGATAAGCAGGGGATGTCATCACTCATTGGTGGACTTTAAACAAAGAGCAAACCACACCCAACCTGCATATCACAACCACTGATCAGCTTGGGAACTGACACACCTTTAACCGGCAGCTTGGAGCCCCTTCCCTCTAGAGGAACACCTAATTCAGTATTGATATTAGGTTGAAGAAACCAAACTTGCCTGGAGTGGATGCTCTCAAGTTCATATGTTCCCCAAATGTATCCCACAACTCTGAGCTTGTGATCTAAGTTCATATTTTTCCCTCTTATATCTCACTGTTAAGAAGTAAAACATGTACCTTGGACAATGAGATCCAATTCTTCAACACTCCAAGCAACTATAATTACATTACTCTTCTAAAGAAATAAAATCATAAGCATTCAAATACACTCATTAGTAAAGGAAATTAATTTATTTATATTTAAAATGTAAAACAAAGTGGCTATGGGCATATACTGTGAAAAAAATGATGATGATAATCTTTATTTAAATAATCAGCTGGTCATAGAATTCTGTCTGTATTTTTTATTTCTATGTTTCCATTTTCATAAATGGTAGCTGGAGTCATCTATATATGAACTGTTGGACTGATTGGCTGCAGTGATGGTCTCCCATGACATATTCCCCCTCTTTTCCTGCCATGGTGTAGTTCATCCTAAGATGAGTACTGCTGACTGACAGTGGCTAATGGCACCTCATCTACCAAAACTGAAAGAGATTGAAGAAAGATAAATTTAATCCCATGGGAAAATGTTGGAATATAGGAAGTCCATGCAGGATTAACCTGCTGTGGACAAAATAACCTCCATGAGAATGAGAAAACTCTAGATTTTCTATCATCATACTTATAGATTACTACAGCTACAGCTGGGACATAAAGCTGAGAGCTGAGCAACTCACTAAGAGAACTGTAAGATGGGTCTCTTAATGCACTACATTCAAGAATGATTTATTAGATGTAGGGAATATGATCTGGTAAATTATAATTATGTGTCCCTCCTACTGATTTAATAAAAAGCAGTTTGGACAGAAGGCACATAGGAAGTGTGGGTGGAGCTATCAGACTAGAAAAACTCTGGGAACAGGTTGCCAGAGAGATGCCAACAGATACAGAGGAAAGAAGACAATCGTGCTGCTCTGAGAAAAGATATCAAGCCATATGGGTAAACAAATTAATGAAAATGGGATGAAGGAGCTAGCAATAACTCTGAGTCAGGTCAATCAGCATAAACTTAATACAAGTTTCTGTGTGCTACTGCAGGTCCAGATCTTACTGCTAATCTGGGCCAGAATTTTATTATTACAAAGTATCATGAGTTTATTGCTCAAATGCTTGCATGTTTTCAAAAAAACAACTTTGTGAATTGCTTTAGTTAGCAAAAGTGAGCTACATTCCTTGCAGTAACAGCCATTAGCCACATCCTTAGCAATCTTTGTCAGCATACAGATTATTTTCTTAATAGATAAATGCCACAAAGATATAAACTCTCTTTTGGGCATTTATGCAAAAGCTGCATTAGTTTGCTCTAGAAAACAAAGTATAGTCAGTGAAAATGAATAAAGGGGCTTCTTGCAATAATTGCATATTTTAGATAAAAATACATCAAATTTTAATAATGACTATTTTCAATCCCAATGCAGAAAATCTAAATGAAAAGAGAGCTTTAATCTTTTTCTCTCCATCAGGTTGATTCTGAAGCATGTTCACTCTCTGTGTTCCTTCTCCTCTCTCTCTTTATCTCTTTATCTTTCTCCGTCTAACTTTCTTTCTTTCTCCCCTCAGATGTGCAGATCCCTGCCAGATTCTGTTATTATATATTGGGCCTAAAGATTAAAGAGAAACCAAGTATAAATTTTATTTTGAACTATAATGTTCCTGATGCTTTCTCAACTGGTTCTTTCCTTTTTTTGTTGTTTTTTGTTTAGTTATTGACACATGTTTGAGCAGTCTTTGCACAGAGGTGAGGAGAAGACAGACTCATGTTATCTTCTCAGATCTTCTCAGTTGGGCTCTAGAACCTCTTAAAAAGAAGTAATTCCAGAGCACAGATGATATACAATAGGGTATTATGAGGAATATATTTAATTTCCTTTCCACCATGACACCAAGTTATAGTCCTGTTCTGGCCTATTATTTTATTTTTTTAATTTTATATATGTATCCTACACTTACATAATTTACTCCTCCATCTCCTTCTTCCAACTCTTTCATATCATCTTTCACTTTAATACCCAGCTCACTCTCAAATTTATTTCCTCTTTTTCTTACTCATACACACACACACACACACACACACACACACACACACACACAATCATGCACATAGATTGGCTGACCAGTTGGTATTAGATAACTAATTAGTGAGCTCACACCTAAGACTAAGTCTTCTCTAAGTAGACATTTATTACCTTTCTTAGATGTTTATCTAAGAAGGAGATTCTAAGTGGCTCTTAGTTGTGCTAAATTTACAGTAATATTAAACATGACAACAATCTAGATAACATCTGATGGTACTACCACTCTTTAATGTCCCATAATTTCTTTTACTAAGATTTAGTGCATGTAGTGTATACTGCCATCAAACTTAATTTGAGAATTTTCAAGACCCCTTCTTTTCTCATTACATGGAGGTTTCAAAGTGCTGTGTGAGTATCCAGCCCCGAAGTTAAAGCATTGAAGGCAGTTTTACTTTTTATTCAATATGTAGTAAAAGTTTGTTATGGGTTATATGATGAACATTGAAACTAAAGGAAAGATAGGACATAGCCACCCATCAAACAAAACATATGCTCAAGATATTAGTGAAATCCTCAGAGAGACAGGTTACAACAAAAGAAAAATTTCTGCTGTCAGCCTTAGCTAGTATCTGATTATTTCCTGAGCTTTGCGTTGGAGAAGGGTAGTCGAAAGTTAGTACACTACAAAATAGTTTGTTTTTTAAGGTCAGGGATTTTAGTTCATATCAAAAGAAGTGGCAATGAGTATAGATTTGTAGAGATTAGACAGCCCATGATTATTTGACTCCCAATTGGAGTAGTCTAGTTCTCCACAATCACTGAGTTGATGAGCATCTTAGAGATTTTAGTGCAGGTGTAGCTTGTTGTTCTGCTGAAGATTCCCACTCACACTTGGCATCACAGTCTTGTGTAAATCATCATTTCCTGATGTAACAAAATGAAAGATTTTTTGTTGTTGTTTTTGTGCTCAGGATTTTTTGTCATTGCATTATTATACATACACAAGTGTGTAGGGGACAAAATAGGTACAGATAATAAAAAATGGCTAAAAAATTTTCAAATATATACTTTGAAATTTGAAAGGTTTGTTAAAACTCGTGTTTTGGAAATAGCATGGGGATAGTCTATGGTGGTGATTGAACTAAGGGACTATAGTGATATTTGTTTGTTTTATATAATTATGTTTTTTAAATTTTGATAATGGGCAAGAACTATTTATAACCTCAAAAAAGAATAACATTGGAGAGAAATATCATTTTAATATATACTTTAATTAATGAAATTTATAATAAATATATTCAATCAATATATTATTCAGTATAAGAATTAAATTTTAATAATGTCATTTAAAAGGATTTTACAAGCTTCTCATTTCAAACGCCTCAAAACAGACAAAAGTTTAAAATTCCTGTAATAGAAATTTATGAAATACTATCATTTTTAAAATTAATTTTTAATATGTTTTCCTGTGGAAGCACTTGAGATGTGTAAGCATAGAATTCTAAGGGTCCATGGACCAAGTCTGGTTATTTTCCACAGATGTAATATTCTGTGTACATGTGATAATGATTCATCAGAGAAGAAGGCTATCCATAATCCTGATGTACTGACAAGGACAGAGAATAGTTAGAAAGTTATCTGTGTGCAATGATGCAGTTTAAATACATTGGGCTACATCCCATGCTAACATCTGTTTGCAGTTAGCTAAAAGCATCCCACAGATCAAAGGTAAGATTGTATCAAAACCACAGTCAGTGTTACAACATTTTAATGAAGTTTCACTCATCCTTACACATCAGCATTTAGAAGATTTTTCTCCTAATTGACATTTACTTGACAATAAGGTCAAATCATTCAGGCAGAAAATTTCCTAGATTTAATTTTAGTACTGTTCCAGACTGCAGAAGGATTATGACAAAAATGTTATATTTATGCATTTCCCTGTATCAACTTCTTGCTGACACGCTATTCAAAATATCTAAAACTACTGGAGTCAATTTTTAATTTTTATAACATATATAAACATGAGTTAATCATTAAAATATGTGTTGTCATAGAACTTATAAGTTTCCCCTTATGAGGCTATGGATTTCTTGTTTTAATAATTGATGGAAATATATAGTATATTTTTTAGAAGATGTGAGTGTAACCTATGTTAAGTAACTTCTCTTATTAGCATGTAAAACAATATTGAACATTCTAATACAACAATAAAAATGTAGAAATTACTAGGATCATATTTATATCTCTGATAGATAATCTGCAAATTTTTATGTAGACATATGAATTTCAATTTATATCTCTACCTAAAAATCACAATTTCTTTGCCTGGTTATAGGACCTTTTTCTCCTACAGGATTGCTTCATCCAGACTTGAGTATTTGTGCCTAGTATTATTACACCTTGTTATTCTGTGCTTTGCTGATATCAATGCAAGGCTTGCTTTTCCTGAAAGGAAATGAAGGAGCAGTGGATCTTTGGTCGCGGGGGATGTGAGAGGAGAAGGGAGATGAGATTAAAAGGAAAGAAAGGCTGATGATTGAATGCATTATGTGAGAGAAGAATAAAGAAAAAATACAATTTATTGTGTCTTCTGAAAGTTGTAAGTAATGTTTATTCTCTTGAATAAATATCACCTGAATATTCTAGATGTTTCAATGGAGAGTATAAAATAGTTACTGTCTGAAGTCTCTGCTTTGCTAAGTGAATAATTCCTGGATAACTGAGGTTATAGTAAAGAAATTTTCAATTAAAATTAGAAAAGATGACAAAATACTAATAAATAATCTTCAGTAGATAGAAAGGCTCCAGGGATTAATAAATTGGAGTCATGTGTAAATATCAGGTGACTTGGGATGCCTTTCTTATATGTTGTGAGTACCATTGGTTAATAAACGAAATGTTTTGGCCTATGACAAAGCCCCTTATAGACACTTGGGAAATCCAAGCATAGAAAATGGGAAGAAGGGCTGAGTCAGGGGAGACACTTTGAACTTCCACTAAGAAAACAAGATAAAAAAGTACAGGTGAGCCAGGAGACATGTGGCAAGATATAGATGAATAGAAATGGGTTGAAAGAAGAAGCAAGAACTAGCCAGCAATAAGCCTGAATCATAGGCCAAATGGTTTGTACTGAATATAAGCCTTTGTGTGATTAATGGGACTAAGCAGCTGTGGGTGGTCTGGACCTCAGGGCTAGGTCAGGCCAGAAACTTCTAACTTTAATCAGGAGATCTGTAAATTTATGTAAAAATATGATTTAGTTATTTCATTAACATGAACATTTAGTTTTTCTCCACCAGAATGAATATTTTAAAGAAAATGGCTGAATTACAATCCTAGGATTTAGTCCTCAATATAAATTAAAGAAATTTTTACTTAAAATGTGAAGAATTTAGAGATTCCTCTAAAGATATCTTACATATTAGTAACTTGTGAGAGCAATGGCTAATACCTGTTTTCCATCTTAAACTATTTGCTGATGTTATAATCTTCAAAGTTTGTTTCTCCATTTTCTGTTTTTGTTGTTTTTTTCTCTGAGAAGTACAATAGGCTTCCTTAACCTGAGAAGAGTGACATGCACATGTTTTATTGTCAACAGGGTTCAACACTAGCCCCTTTCCATATGCCACTCATCAAACTTGCATGCTCTGTCTTTCTCACTTTCAGTGTAAGTCTCAATAAAATCTCCTTTTAGTTATCTCCTCCTTTTCTTCCTTGTATCAACCCACAGTCTTATTTGATACTGCAGCTCTCCCATACATCGGAATAGTATGTTAATCATGTGTATGGTTAAGGTTAAAGCTGGTTTTATTCTGTGTCAGCTGGAGGGATCAGATTCATTAGGAACCTTGAACACTAAAACATTTTTATGCATTGACATGTTAAAGCAGTAATTAAATTATATACCCTTAGATTAAATTGTAAGCAAATATAAAATTATGCTAATGATAAATGATATTTCATATGAGTTGAATAAGTCACTTATTTATATATTGTCCTCTAAAAGATTCTAAAAATATCTTTTATAATAATTTATTCAAATAGTATCTTTTTATAGTTAAATTTTATTGACAAAAATATAAATAACCTCTGTTCCTTTTGACTCTTTATTATGAGAAAGCTACACAACAGTAGGCCAGAGAAGTGGCTCTACATTTGAAAACATATCCTGCTTTTGTGAGTTCAATTCACAGCATCCCTGTCTATCAGCTTCTACCTTATTGTAACTCTGTTTCCAGGGGATCCTGGGGCCCTGGTCTGCTTAGGAATCTACCTACTCTTGTTTACACAGAGAGAGTGGGAGGAAGGGAGGCAGGAAGGAGAGAGGGAATAACAGAAAATTAAATAAAATAAATTAAAAATAAAAAAATAAATCTTTAAAAATGTAAAAATAAAAAATGTAACCTGAACACACACACACACACACACACACACACACACACACACACACACACACACACACACTTCAGGAAGGGAGAAACATCCACTTTTAGAAGGCTTGGATTCTGTAATGCTATTATTGCTGTATAAATAAGGAAGCCATTACTAAAAGCCAGAAGGTAGAATGAAGTGTGAATAGAAAGTAAAGGGCTTAAGGGGCTTAGTGGAGAGCTAGTTTAGTGGTTAGGCTTATTTGTTACTTTCCAAACAACCCAAGTTTAGACAGCAGCACCTACTTATGCTGGATGACTCACATCCTGCTGTAACTCCAGGTTTAGGTAAGTGATTTCCTCTTTAATCCTTCAAGGTATATTCAGATGTGCACAAGCATACACACACACATATATATATAGACACACATTTACACACAGGCATACATGCATGCTAAAAAACACAAAGAATGCAATTTTTAAAAGTTTTACATACTGATCACTGTTACCTTTTCCTTACCCTCCCCCTATTGTCCCTCAGCTTGCCCCTATCCTCGTTACTCCTTAAAGAGCATATGGACTTCCTAGTAACTTAAAAAAATCTGACATAACAAGTTGTGGCAGGAACAAGACTCTTTCCCATGTATCAAGGCTGAGCAAGGTAATCTTGTCAGTCTCTAAGAGCCATGCGCTCTGAGCTCTGATGTCAAACCATATCCTCTCCTGGGCTCTGACATCAAGCCCCCCTCTAAAACAAGGTTGCCACATTCCTCCCTCTCTCTCTCTCTCTCTCTCTCTCTCTCTCTCTCTCTCTCTCTCGTCTTGTCTTGGGAATTCCATTTATTCTTTCTCCCTTTACTCTTTCTCCCTTTCTTCATCTTCTTGCTTGTTTTCTTTGCCACTCTAAATATAACACCTCTATTAATCATAACCACATTCGTCTGACAATAAAGGTCTTTTCTACATAGAAACAGCTGTTAAGAGTCTCTTGCTATCCACTGCTGCCCTTGTGCTGTGTTCCTGCCCTCCCTTCTGCATCCATAGAAACCTGCCACCAGATAACTAGATATATGCAAATTATACAAATATATGCACAAATTCCTAACAATTCCTCTATGGTACACTCCAAAAAGCCAGTTTCTGCACTAGGGATAAATACTGAGCCCACTGCCAAAGGCCCCACAAACTGCCCAAGTCAAACAACTATCATCCACATTTAGAGGGCCTACTTAGGTTTCTTTCAGGTTCCACAATTGTCAGTCCAGAGTCAATGAGCTCTTAATATCTAGATTAAGCTGTCTCCGTGAGTTTGTCCATCATGATCTTGACCCTTTTACTCATATAATCTGTCCTCCCTCGCCTCCTCTGGACTGGGAGCTCAGTCCAGTGCTTAGTTGTGGATTTCTGCTTACACCAGTTGCTAGATAAAGGTTCTATGATAACAATTAGGGTGGCCATCGATATGATAACAGGATAAGGCCAGTTCAGCCACTCTCCCCACTCTTGCTTGGAGTCTTAGCTTAGGTCATCCTTGTAGATTCCTGGGACTTTCCATACCTCCAGGTTTCTCCCTAACTCCCAAATTTTTCCCCCTGTCAAAATATCTATTTTGTTGTTCCCCTCCATCTCGTCTCCAACTCTACAGTTTTAATCTATCATGTTCTTTTCCCAACTTCCCTTACCTCTTTATACTTCAGATTTATCATGAGATCTTATCTATTTCCCCTACTCAAAAGAATCCATGGATGTCTCATGTCTCTCTTAGGGTCTTCTTTGTTACCTAGCTTCTCTGAGGTTATAAATTGTTACCTGCTTATTCTTTGCTTTCCTTGTAATATCTGCTTATGAGTTATTACATACCATGTTTATCTTTCTGAGTTTGGGTTACCTCATTCAGGATGACTTTTTTTTTTCTAATTTTATTCATGTTCTTGAATGTACATTTCTTAACTCTTTTAATAATATATTCATTATTTGTGAAAAAATATACTTATCTAGATTCAAGACACATAGCAGAAAATTAAGCATACAGAGATTTATGCTTCAGTGAGGAGGTGAACTGTTGTAAACAGAAGTTTCTGTTCCTCCAGAAACTCTCAAATACCAGGCAGGTGCTTCCTAAACAAGTGACTAGCAGGCTTAATAATATAGTAACTGCTCAACCAGTAGTTTAAACATACTATTATCTAGCTCTCATGCTTATATTAGCCCAAGATTCTTATCTATGTTTAGCCAAGTGGCTTTGTATCTTTGCTTCAGTACAGCATTCTCATCTTCCTTCCTCTGAGTCTTCTCTCTGACTTTTCTATTCCCAGAATTTGCCTAGTCTGGTTGCTCAGACTCTTCCTTCCTGCCTAATAGCCAATTAGTATAATATTAAATCAATACAAGTAAAAAATGTTTACAGTGTACAAGAGCAATATCTCACAGGAAACTATAAGGACAATGAAGTAGTTGTAAAAGAACCCACAGGATGTCCCTGGATAAGTCCCCAACTAATAATGGAGGGGGTGCCTAAACAGAACATTCCCTATAATCAAATGAATAAACACCCTAAGCATCATCACAGAACCTAATCCCAACAACAAATAAAGGTTGAGGCAGAGATCCATGGATAAGCACTGGGTCGAGCTCTCTTTACAGCTGGAGAGTGGGAGGAGAAGAGTCTGTATGAACAAGGAGATAGGGACTATGAGAAGGAATCCATAATAGAGGTTGAGGCAGAGATCCATGGATAAGCACTGGGCCAAGCTCCCTTTACTGCTGGAGAGTGGAGGAGAAGAGTCTGTTTGAACAAGGAGAAAGGGAGTATGAGGAGGAATCCCACAGAGATGGCTGCCTGGAGATCTGGGGAGCATGTACCTAAACTGGGCAATGAGTTAGAGCTGGTCCTGATGACATAGATGTGGGAGAGCTGTCCCTGAGGGTATGAAAGCAGGAGAACTGACCATGTCCTTTGCCCATTGCTGTAAGGGATAAACTGGCAAAGACAATGATGTAGTGCTCACCCTGATGGTGAAGACAGGAGAGAGCTGGTGGGCTGACAAATTCTGAGACTTCCCAGGCCCAGAACCAGTATTATGTGTTAGCTCACCCCAACATTCGCCCCATCCACGAAATAGAGAAGTACATGAAAGGGTCAGTCCAAGAGAACGAAAGTTGCAAAATCCCTATGATGTAAGGCAACAACAGCCTATATAAGAGGAGTCTTAGTGGGGGCACTACATCAATAGTGCAGCAGAAACCAGAGGCTTTGAACCAGACCAATGACTCTTTGCAATGAACATTTGTAAGGAGAAATATACGGACAAAAGAGTTTACTGCTGACTCACTGTGTCACACTATAGCTTTTTTGATGAGATTTTTCTTTCTGTTTTCTTCTTTTCTTTTAAATTTTATTTTGTTCTGGGTGAGGGAGAGTTGCAAGGACAGAAGGCAGATACAAATGGACAGAGAAATGAATGGGATCTAGATGCATCATGTGGAAGACACAAAAAACAAAAAAGAAGGTTAAAAGGGATTGTTTTAGAAAGATACAAAAATTAGCTTTGAATTTTTTAGAATGTGGACATTGAAAATAGGCCATGGCACATGCTTTGCAGACAGAAGAGCTGTAACTCTGGAAAGATTTGAGAGCTGCTACCGCTCGGTATACCCAAATTTTAGAAGCATAGCTACTTGTAAAATAATAATACAGAAATTTTATATTAATTGAAACCTCATTGGCCTATGGCTCAGTCTATTACTAGCAAGCTTTCATATCTTAAATTAATTCATTCCTATCAATCTATGTATTTCCATGTGGCAGATTCTCTCACATCTTGTTTCTCTGAGGCCACTCACAGAGTCTGCTCCAACCTTTTCTTTCTACATCCCACCCTCTATATCTCATGGATTCTTTGTTTGGCTGACTACTGTTTTACCGTAGTCCAGAACAGCTTCATTATTAACCACTAGAAACAGTACATCTTCTGAGTATACACAAAGACCAACCCACAGCAGCTGTGTTTGAGTGTTTTCATACATGCTGACTTCTAGAATCAAAAGAAGCAATCTGTTCTATGAATACTATTAGCAAAGTATTTGTTTTTTAATTAATTAATTTGTCTTTCTGTTTTTAAAAACTTTAATATTTAAAAATTATCATTGTGCTGTGTGCCTGATGCATGTGTAGGCACATGTGCCACTGGGTATATATCGATGTCAAGAGATAACTTAGTGGGGCTGGAGAGATGGCTCAGCGGTTAAGAGCACTGTCTGCTCTTCCAGAGGACCCGGGTTCGATTCCCAGCACCCACATGGCAGCTAACAACTGTCTGTAGTTCCAGTTCCAGGCAAACACCAAGGCAAATAAATAAATAAATAAAGGTTTAAAAAAAAAAAAAAAAAAAAAAAAAAAAAAAAAAAAAGGTTTAAAAAAAAAAAAAAAAAAAAAAAAAAAAAGAGATAACTTAGTGAAGTCAATTCTCCTTCTTAGTGAGATCCAATTCTCCTAGTGAAGTGGATTCCGGAGTTTTTATTTAGATTCTCAGTAATGTATGTTGAATGCCTTTACCCCCATTGAGATATTACTTGGCTCCAGTAATTTTTTTCTTTTAACAGTTTGTTAGGATTTCCTTAAAGTAGCATTACTGAAAATTATAACAACTAATTTGTTTGTTTTTAATTAAACTAGTGCTAAAATTTGTCACTTTTCCCCGACCAGCAGGGTCTTCAGCATGGACCTAGACCTGGGAAGGAAGCAAATGGAAGGCAGGAACACAAAAGTATGGAAGGACAAGACAAATATCTCTGTTCAAGTCCTCCTAAGCTTTATTGTTACAGCCAGTATTTATACAGAATCTCTGCCATGCAGGTAGCTGGGAGGAAAGGGGGTGGGAAATACAAAAGAATGTGGCAAGCCTTTGAGGGAGCATAACAGACAGGGTAGAATTAGTATGGAAATCTGTCTGTTATCGGTAGAGGGTCTGGAGGATGTCACCTGCTGAGCTGAGAGAGCTACAGGAGAAGGCCTGGAGGATGTCACTTGCTGAGCTGAGAGAATCAAGCCAGACTATCAGGAGTCATGGTTTAGCTAAAAACATAGAGTAAAGACTGCTGGCTAGCTATAGGAGTTAACTTATAAAATATGGCTAAGTTGACTTTGGCTCCCAAAAGTTACTAGTTTATATGTATTCTAAGAAATCATTAAATAATAGCCATATATAAAATTCTAGAATGTTGAACAGAAATAAATTTGAATATAGATTATACATGTGTTTAGTATAACTTTCTACTTTTTTATTTTACTACATTAATCTTTAAGAAATCAGAGCTTGCACATTAAATTTCTCTATTTGGCGTATTGCATCGTGAAAAATGCAATGCATCAGTTATTGTTGTAGAAAGTTTCGGGGCCCATTTGGGCCTGGGATTGGGACCTGTTAGATGTCAGCTTTTGTCCCCCAAAGAAATGAATCAGACACTTATATTAGCTTCATACTGTTTGGCCCATGTCTCAAGCACATTACTAGCTAGCTCTTTCATCTTAAACCAACCCATTTCAATAATCTACCTGCCATGTCCAGCCTGTGGCTCACCTGGATTTCTTACATGCTTCTTCTTCAGGGGTCAGATGGAGACTGACTAACTCTGCCCTTCTCCTACCTGCCTGTCCTCTGATCCTCCACCCACTTCTACAGTGCTGCACTTAGGCCAAATCAATTACTTTATTTACAGCATACAGAGAGCATTTCCACCACAAGTAATTCCATAAAGCAAAACTGCATAGTAATTAAAAGCAGCCACAAAGTCTACACTCAGATTCTCTACATTCATCATTGTCTCTCAGTAACTTCTTCCTAATTGTGAACATAAGAAGCTAAGTACATTTTAGTCTATTTGTATTGATTAAATAACTTATACATAATATTCAAATAATATAAATTTATTTATCTTGCTACTAATATCTGAATAGACCAAGATTTATTCTGTATCTAGAGATATGGAAATCTCTGCAAACATCAGGTATAAAAAAGCACAATAAGCACAATGTTGTTTGATAACAGCATTCACATGAAAATTAATAAATTATAATTTATAAGAATCTTGCTCTTTTTTGTTTTCCTACTAAGAGAAAAACAAACAGTAAGACAAGCTGTAAAAGAATATTTGTTCTTTTATATCATCTTCCTATCACAGTAACAAATTCCCTAAAATAAATGAACTTCAAGAAGAAAAGTATTTGTTTTTGTTATTTTGGTTTGTTTTTGCTTATGGTTTTAGAATGTCCAATTCATGCATGGTCATGGAGCCTAGTTGCTTTTGAACCTGTCAATGCAGCAGCATGTGGCAAAGGAAAATCTCACCCTGCATAACAGGAAGCAAAGAGAAAGAATTTGAAAATGCTCAAGACCAAAAAAAGCAAAAAATTACTGGCACCAAATGAGATGTAGTGAGAAAGTGACAAGCCTAAGATAGTTGAATCATATAACTTGCATGCTGCTGAGGTTCTCAGAAATCATATGCAGTGGAGAAGTTAATGGAAAATGGAATTTCATTAGATTGTTCAATATGATATCTTTCAACTGAGCAGTGAAAAAAAGTTGAAAGTAAATCCTATTGTTATCTTCAGAATGTTTTAATGGAAATAATAAAATTTTATTATAATGAATAAAAAGAAAATTCAATGAGATGTATTTAAATAAAAAATAAAAAAAGAAAAGAAAATACTCAAGGCCACAGATCAAATGACCCCACCTCTTGAATCTAGGCCCTACCTTGTTAAGTTTCCTCTACCACTCAAAAGCCCCTTAATTATCATCCAATTCACCTCAGAAACTCAATTTCTGGACAAAACTACATTGGAAACAAAGTCTTCAATCTGAACTTTGGGAGGACATTTCAGATAAAAGCCATAGTACTTCTAACAAAGGTTATGGGGTTCTTCTCATAGACCAAGATGATACTTGCATTCTTTAGTAGCTATGCCTGTTGCTTTTGATTTGAAGAGAAAACTGCACTTTTCTCCTCAAATATTTGCTTTGCAGTTCCTAGAAGACTTTTCTCAGGTAGAATCTCTATGTTATCCAGCTGTCAAAATATTCACAAGACTACAAGCTGATGCTATTTTTAGATTTTTTTAAAAATAACATTTCCAATTTTATAACCCCTAACCTTTTTCCTTCCACCCTGTTATCTGTAAACACAAACATATGTGAAAAATATCTAGCAACATGACAACAATGGCCAGGAGATATTAACAAGGAGAAATGGCTTATAGTTTTTCACAAAATAGTAAATGGATTAGAAGTCATGATACTTAATATGCACTTTATTTTGTTATGGCTGGTAAGACAAGAACCCTGAATCATAATCTTATTTGGTATGTCAAAAGACCATTGGAAATATACAATCTTATGATCTATGTATATTTTGTTACAAGATGACAATTTTTTTTTGCTCTAGCAAGAGGAATTTAAGTTTTTCATATTTTGTTTTGAAATTTGTAATTTTTATTCAATTAATATTTTAAGAACACATTATAAAACCAAGAGGTGAGTGACTCTTCTTACAGACAGAGAGCCCAGTCTCTAGGACTTAGGCCCTGGATCACAACCCATACTCCCCCACCCCATCCATTTGTTTTTTAATTGAAGATCAACAGGGAAGATCCCTCCAGGTAGGGATCCACATCAACCCTTACATCTGACTCTGTAATCTACAAGACTTGCTGAGATCTGATTGAACCTACAGGTGTGTGAAGCATTTTCTAGTCAAAGAGCCCACTCTTTATGACTGAGGTCCTGGACACTACTTATGACCCTTATTCATTGCTGCCTTAGTTGCACTCCAACAAGCAAGACTCCTGTGGACAGACCATGCAAACAACACTCTGTATTGGGCCCTATAACCTATAAGTCTACTTTGTCTCCCAAACACAGCAATCCTCTGAGACTCCAGCAGATCCCAGAGACACAAGCACTGGCAGTGATGATTGGACCAAGACCTGCTCCCTGAGACACAGATACTGCTTGAACTAATTGTTGGATGAGATGAGTAGACTCCATTGCTAAAATACATACAATAAAATAAAAAGCAATATGGAACTAACCACTAGACCCTAGCAGTTCTACAACAGTAAGGCCTGATAATCACAATGTAGAAGAAGCAGAAAAAATAACAATAAAATAACTTCATAAAGAAGCCTTTAAAGAAGAAAATAGATCAAAGGCACAAAAATATAATCAACAAAGTTATAGAGAAAAACTTTTGAAACCTAGAGAATAAAATGCCTATGAAGATACAAGAAAGTTACAGAATAAAAATAGACTATACTCTCAAAGTCCCTTTGCCACATGATAATAATAACACTAAATACACAGATTTAAAAAATATTAAGAGTTGCAAAGGAAAAGACCAAATAAGTTATAAAGGAAGACCCATCAGAATAACATCCAACTTTTCAATGAAGGCTCTGAAAGCCAGAAGGTCCTGGACAGATGTTATACAGATAGTAAGAAACCAAGAATAGTGCCTGTCCACTAATTCAGCCCTCCATAAAGTTCTAGAAAGAAAACTCCAACATATGAAAGGTAGATACAGCCTGAAAAGCAGTCAAATACCAAAGAAGAGAAACACATGCATACTACCACCAAAATATTACAGGAAGTAACAATCATGTGTCATTAATATTCCTTAATATCAATGGATTAAATTGTTCTATTAAAAGTCACAAGTTATCAGAATGGATACAAAAGCAGAATCCATCTTTCTGCTGCATACAAAAAATCATGCCTCAACTTCAAAGACAGACACTAATTCTGTAAATTAGTAAAGTGTTGGCAAAAGACTTTCCAATCAAATAAACTTAAGAAGCAAGCTGTTATAGCTATCCTAATATCTAACAAAATAGACATCAAACTAAAATCAGTCAAAAGAGAGTAGGAAAGATATTTAATATTTATCACTGGAAAAAAAAACTATCAAAATAAAGTATCAAATCTGAATATTTATGTTCCCAGTAAAAGGGCACCCACACATGTAAAAGAAACATTACTAAATCTTAAGTTGTACATCAAGCACCACATACTAATAGTGGGGGCCTTCAACAACCTACTCTCTCCAATGACAAAGTCTTTCAGACAGAAACTTCACAGAGAAATAATGGACCTAATAGATGTTATGACTCAAATGGACTCAGTAGAGATTTGCAAACATTCTACCTAAACACACACACACAAAAATATCTTCTTCTGTGTACTCCATGGAACCTCACCTCAAAATTATTACATGTTCCATCTCAACACATAAAAAAATGGAATAACCATCTGTATTTTATCAAATCACCATGGTTTAAAGTTATATTTTAACAAAAGGATAAATTGCAGGGAGTCTATAATCTTAAAAAACTGAACATCTTTCAATTGAACCACTTCTGGGTCAAAAAATAAATAAAGACATTACAGATTTTCTAGAATTTAATAAGAAATAATGTACAATATGCCCAAATTATGAAAGCCATATTAAGAGGACAGTTTGTAGCACTAAATGCCTATATAAAGATGTGGACAAAAAAAATCTCATAATAGTGACCTAAAAACATACCTCAAAGCCTTAGAACAAAAATAAAGTAAACTCATCAAGGAAGAATAGACACCAGAAAATAATCAAATCTAGAGTTGAAATCAATAAAATAAAAAACATAGAGCAAAATACAAAGACTCAATGAAACAATAAACTGGTTCTTTGAGAAAATCAACAACATAGAAAAACACTAAAATTAGTCAAAATGCAATGTGAATAAGAAATTAAGCCAAATTAGAATTGAAAAGGGGGTCATAACAACAGACACAGAGAAATTCCAGAAAGTTATTAGGTCATACTTAAAAAACGTGAACTCCACAAAATTGAAAACCTAAATGATACACACACTCTTATAGATAAGTACTACATACCAAAATTAAATCAAGACCACATAAACAATTTAAATAGGTTTATTACCCCCAAGAAAATTAAAGCATTTATTAAAAGTCTGCCAACCAAAAACAGCTTAGCACCAGATGGCTGCAGTTCAGAATTTTACCAGAATTTTAATGAAAAACTAATACACACACTCCACAAACTGTTCCATGTAATAGAAACAAAGGGTACATGGCCAAACACTTTTATGAAGCTACAGTCACCCTTATTTCAAAACCACATAAAGGGGCAACAAAAAAAGGGAGTTACAGACCTATCTCTGTAATAAACATGAATTGAAAATAATAAAAAAACATAAGAATAGGTATGAATCTGAGAGGACTGGTAACTGAGGTTGATGAGGTACATGATATAATTGTTTATATATTGTTTGGTGATTATGTATATATATATAATTTAAAAACTGAGTCAAAGAAAATATCAAAAAATTATTCACCATGATCAAGTAGGTTTCATCCAAAAAAAACATTGGGATGGTTCAATAGATAAAAATCTGTCAATTTAGTCTACTATATAACGAAACTGGCAAAAAAGAAAACACATAGTCATCTCAGTAGATGTTGAAAGAATCTTCAAGAATATTGAAATCCCTTCATGATAAAGTTTTTGGAGTGTTCAGAAAAAAAAAAAAATACCTGAACCTAAGTAAGGCAATTTACACCAAGCCTACAGTCAATATCAGAAACTCAAACTAATTCCACTACAATGAGGAACAGCATAAGGCTGAAACACTCCACATAACTATTAAATATAGTACTAGACTATTCAGCTAGAGCAATAAGACAACATAAAGAGAACATGGGGATACAAATTGGAAAGAACACGTCTAACTTGTGCTATTTGCAGATTATATGGTAGGATACAAAGTGAACTTAAACATTCTACCAGGGAATGTCTACAGCTGAAAAACACCTTCAAGTAATGTAGCAAGATATAAGATTAACACAAACAAATCACAAAACAAAAAATTATACACAAATGATAAATGAGATGAAAAAAAAATCAGAGAAACATTCCCCCTTTAAATAGCTAAAAAGAATATAAAATGCTTTGAGCAACTCTAACCAAGCAAGTGAAAGAGTTGTATGAAAATAGCTTTAAGTCTTTGAAGAAAGAAATTGAATAAAATATCATAAAATGGAAGAACTCCCATGCTTTTGGACAGATAGAACCAACAAAATAAAAAAGGCAATCTTACAAAAAACAATATACAGATTCAATGCAATTCTCATCAAAATCCTCATATAATTTTTCACCAACTTACAAAGAATAGTACTCAACTTCATATAAAACAACCAAAAACCAGAAGAGCTGAAAGAATCTGTACAATAAAGCAACTTCTGGAGGTGTCATCATCCCTGACTTCATGCTCTACTATACAACTATAGTAATAAAAACAGCTTGGTATTGTCATAAAAACAGACATGTAAACCAATAG
Organism: Sigmodon hispidus; assembly: GCA_004025045.1. Taxonomy (NCBI): domain Eukaryota; kingdom Metazoa; phylum Chordata; class Mammalia; order Rodentia; family Cricetidae; genus Sigmodon; species Sigmodon hispidus. Next base: position 10,286 of record PVIH01009995.1, on the reverse strand, counting down.
AATCAAAATGAAGTATCTGATATTAATCTACATACCAATGAACACCTTTTTGACAAAGATGCCAAACACAGCAGTGGAAGACAGAAAGAAGGAGAGAAAAAAGAAAAAAGGAAAGGAAAGAAGGAAGGAAGGAAGGATGGAAGGACAGAAGGAGAAAAACAAAGCATTTATGACAAGTGTTGCTAGCATAACTAGATGTCATAACCATTCACTAAACTGAAGTTCAAGTGAATCAAAATCATCAGCATAAATCCAGTTAAACTGAACTTAATAGAGGAGAAAATAGGAAGTAGCCCAAAACACATTGACACAGGAGGTCACTTTCTATTTTTCTTTTCTTTTTTTTTAATGCTTTTAATCTTCTATCTATAAAATGAAGTCTTTTTATCTATGTATCCCCTTACTCCCCCTACTTCCCTTTTCCCAATCCTTCCCAGTCAGCCTTAAGCATCCCTCCTCTTCACCTTCCCATTTCCTACCCGAGAAGGGCAAAAAGTCCCAGGGTAGATCAGCTCAGCATAGTGCATCTACTCTAGGCAAGTACAATTTCTTCATCCTAATATCAAGACTGAGTTAGGTGTTTCTCTGAGAAGAATGGGCTCCAAGGTGCCATCCCATACACAGAAACGCACTGAGCACACCCTTTGAGACTCCACATACTGCCCATGCCAATCAACAGTTGCCTACCCTTTCTTGGAGGGGTTAGCTTCTTTTCCCAATGGTTTCACAGTGGCTGTTCTTGCTCAGTGAGCTCCCCAGAGCTCCAACCAGCTATCACTGTTGTAATTTTCCTTGTAATTCCTTTCCCCTTGCTTATACAAACTCTCCTTTCTTACTCTCAGGTGAATCAGGAGCTCAGCCCAGTGCTAAGCCATGGATCTCTGCCTCCATGTCTATTCATTGTTGGATGTAGGTTAGGTGATGACATGTAGAATAATTATTCATTTGATTGTAGGGGAAGTCCTATCTAGGCCCTCCCTCCACTGTTGGGTGGAGAGATGGCCAGGGACATCTTTTGAATTCTTGGAGGTTTCCCAAGCACCTTCCCTTTTTCTAACCCCACATTAACTTCCTCTATTAAAAATTCCTTCTCTTTTTTTTTCTCCTTCTTTGTTGCTCTGCTTACTCAACCATCACCTCTCATAATTTGTTCCCACCTCTTCTTGGTTGCAAATTATTATGCTCCCAATTATCCAATTACAAATATGGAATTCTCCTCTATTTTCACTTTCTAGGGGAATTCCTGGAAGTCTGTTTTAAGTTACTTCTGATCTAAAGCTGTTCAAGGGTAGTGGTTTGCAGCTTGGGTATTCTTTGCTTTTTGTCTAAAGTCCACTTATGAGTGAGTACATGCTATGTCTATCTTTCTGGACTTATGATACATCATCCAGGAGGATATACTCCAAATCCATTCATTTGCCTGCAAATTTTAGGATGTCATTTTTTTTGTTATTGCTGTGTACTCCATTGTGTAGATGTATCACAGTTTGTTAATCCGTTCTATTGCTGAGGGCCATCAAGGTTGTATCCAGGTTCTTGCTATTACAAAAAATGCTGCTAAAAACATCCTTGAGCTAATGCATTTGAGGTACAAAAGTCCTTCCTTTGGGTATATGCCCAATAGTGGCATTGCTGGATCACTGGGGAGATTGATTCCCAGGATGCTAAGGACTGCCATACTTCATTCTTGAGTGGCTGCATGAGTTTATCCTCCCACCAACAATAGAGGAGCATTCTCCTTGCTTCACATCCTTTCCAGCATAGGCTGTCATCTGAGTTTTTGATCTTATCCATTCTGATAGGCGTAAGGTGGTATCTCAAAGTTGTTTTAACATTTATTTCTTTCATAGCTAAAGATTTTAAGTTCTTTTTAGCCATTTTTATTTTTTTTCTGTTGAGAATTCTCTTTTAGGCTCTGAACCCTATTTTTAATTGGATTATTTATGCTTTGGTTCTCTAATTTATTGAGTTCTCTATATATTTTAGAGATAAGTGCTCTGTTAGTTGAAGGGTTGGTGAAGTTTTTTTCCCATTCTGTAGGCTGTCATTATGTTTTATTGACTGTGTGCTTTGCCTTATGGAAGCTTCTCAGTTTCAGGAGGTCACACTTATTGCTTGTTGTTCTTAGTGTCTGTGCCACTGGTGTTATATTTAGGATGTGTTAACATGTGTCAATGCATTGGAGGTACTTCCCACTTTCTTTTCTGTCAACTTCAGTGTAGCTGCGTTCATGTTGAGGTCTTTGATCCACTTGTATTTGAGTTTTGTACAGGATGATAGGTTTGGAATAATTTGCTTTCTTCTACATACTACTATCCAGTTATGCCAACATTATTTGATGAAGATACTATTTTTTCCATTGAATAAATTTTGGCCTCTTTATCAAAAATCAGGTGTTCATAAGTACGTGGTTTAATGTCAGGGTCTTCAATTTGGTTTCAGTGATTCACAAGTGTGTTTTTATGCCACTACCAGGCAGTTTTTATTACTGTAGCTCTATAGTATAACTTGAAGTTGGGGATAGTGATGCCTTCTAAGGTTCTTTTGTTAAGCAAAATTGTTTTGGTTATCCTGGCTTTCCTGTTATTCCAAATGAAGTTGAGTATTATTCTTTCAAGGTGCATAAAATATTGTATTGAAATTTTGATGGGAAGTGCATTGAATCTGTGAATTGCTTTTGGTAAGATTGCCATTTTTATTATGTTGATCCTACTTATCCAGGAGCATTGCAGATCTTTTAATTTTCTGTTATTCTCATCAATTTGTTTCTTTTGTGACTTAAATTTTTTTGTCAAACAAGTCTGCAACTTCTTTGGTTAGAATTATTCCAAGATATTTGCAGCTATTATAATAGGTGATTTTTCCAGGCTTTTTATCCTGAGTATATGGGAGGGCTATTAATTTTTGGAGTTAATCTTGTACTGCTACATAGCTGTATTTATTAGCTGTTGGATTTTCCTGGTAGAATTTTGTGGGACATTTGGATATACAATCATATCATATGAAAATATAGATAGTTTGACTTCTTCCTTTTCAATTTGTATCACTTAATCTTCTTTGTTCCCTTATTGCTTTAGCTTAAACTTCAAAAACTATATTGAACTGATAAGAAGAGAGAAATCAGCCTTCTCTTGTTCCTGATTTTAGTGGGATTGCTTTGAGTTTTTCTCCATTTAATTTGATGTTGGTCTTGGCTTGCTGTATACATATAATATATGCATACATATATATTATATTTAGGTATTTTCCTTGCGTTCCTAATCTCCTCAGGATTTTTATCCTGAAGGAGTGTTAGTCAAAGGCTTTTTCAGCCTCTAATGAGAAAATCATGTCATTTTTTTCTTTCAGTTTATTTATATGATGGATGACATTCACAGTTTTTTATATGTTGAACTATTCCTGTATCTCTGAGATGAAGTCTACTTGACAGTGGGGGATGATTTTTTTATATGTTGTTGGATGCCATTTGCCATTTGACAGCATTTCATTGAGTATTTTTGCATTGGTGTTCATGAGGGAGATTGGTCTGTAATTTTCTTTCTTTGTTGTGTCTTTGTGAAACTTTTATATAAAGGTGATCATGGTCTCTTTATAGAGTTTGGCAATGTTCCTTCAGTTTCTACTGTGTGGAACACTTTGAGGAATATTGATATTAGCTCTTCTTTGCATGTCTGGTAGAATTATGTACTGAATCCATCTAGTCCTGGACTTTTTTTTATTTGGGAGACTTTTAATAGCAGATTCAATTTCCATTGGGGCTATTTGTCTGCTAATGCAGCTGTCAGCTTCTTCTGGTGGTGTTATGTTAATCTTTATATTGGTATATGTATTCTTGCACTGGTGTCTGCCCTTTACTTTCTCTGTTCACTCTTAGTTCTGTTTTGGCTTTTAGTCAGTTGTGGGCCAGGGAACTGTGTGTCTCTAGTGATAGGGTCTTCTCTTATTTGGCTCTTAGTTGGCTGTAGGCCAAGGAGTTTTGTCTCACCCATTGTTACAGAGTTGTTTTTAATCAGCTCTTAATTGGCTCTTAGTCAGGTTTATTTAGGAGGACTTGAGTGTTCCAGTATTGGAGTATGATAGTGTAGACTGAAGTTTGGGTATGGTTTGGCCCATGGGATGTCTCTCTGACTTTGTTTTGATAGGGATTGGGCTTGGAGAACTCTCCTAGCTTTTTGTGGTTTAGGGTAGAGCTCCTTGTGGTTGGGGTGCCAGGGGTGTATCCCCAGGCTGGGGTTCAGAAAGCGGCGTGGTCTCCACTTGAACTGAAGGGCAGGGGTACCACTCACCTCTTTGTCAGCTATGTATCGGAAGGCTTCAGTTAGTCCAGTTTTCAGAGTGTGATGATGCAGATTGCTGACCATTTTCTACATATAATAACAGTAGCAAGGCACTGGTAACAACAATTAATAAATAGTATTTCTTGAATCTGAAAAGTTTCTATAAGACAAAGGACATGTATATAAAACAAAATAAATACCTAATCATTTAGAAATGATCTTTATCAATGTTATATCTGACAAAGGGCTTATCACTAAAATATTTAAAGAACTCTGGTATACATGAAAATACTAAGCAATCCAATTTAAAAATAGGCTATGGATATAAACAGTGAATTCTCAACAGAAGAATCTCAAATGGTCCAAAAACTTTTAAGAAATTTTCTAGCATCCTTAGTCATTGGGGAAATAAAAATCAGAAGAATTCTGAGATACCATCTTATACCTGTCAGAATGGCTAAGATTAAAAGCACTAACAACAGCTTATGTGGAAATGATATGGAGCAAAGGGAGCACTTCTCAATTGTTTGTGGGACTGAAAACTTGCCCTGCCACTTTGGAAATCATTATGGTGACTTCACAGAAAAATGGGAATCTATCTACCTAAAAATAAATCTACAGCACTCTTAAACTTATATCCAAGTGATAGTCAATTATAGCACTACACTATCTGCTCAACTGTGTTTATAGCAGCACTATTTGTAATATCCCAAATTTGGAAACAACTTAGATGTCCCCCAGCTGAAGAATGTACAAAGAAAATGTAGTACATTTACACAATGGAGTACTAGTAATAATAAATAATGACATAATGAAATTTGCAGGCAAATAGGTGGAACTAGAAAATATCATCCTGAGTGAGGTAACCCAGAAAGACAAACATGATGTGTACATACTCATAAGTGGATACCAGATATAAAGCAAAGGGTAACCAGACTCTAACCTACAACTTCAGCAAAGTTAGCTAACAAGGAGGACCCCAAGAGAGATGCATAAATTGCCATGAGAAGAGGATTTAGATAAAATTTTCTAAGTAAACTAGGAGTAATAGGGATAATAAAGGGAAGTGGGAATGAGAACATAAGGGAAGGAGATGATTGAGCTGGAGCAGAGAAGTAATTGAAGACCAATAAAAGAGCTATCTTGACAGAGAAAGATATCATGGAGCTAGGTGGAAATAATGGTGCTAGAGAAATTCACATAAATCCACTAGGATGACCCCAGCTTAGACTTCTCAGATTGGAGAATATCCTAACTGTCATTATAGAGTCTTCTTCCAGTAACTGATGGAAACAGATTTTGAGATTACAACCAAGCACTAGGTTGAGCTCTAGAAGTTCAGTGGAAGAGGAGAAAGGGGGGTTATGTGAGTAAGAAACATCCAAATCATGATCAGAATATCCATAGAGAAAACAAAATCAAGCTAGTAGGAACTCATGATCTTTAGATTGACATCTGTGGAGCCTGCATAGGATCACACCAAACTCCTATGCATATGGGAGACAGTTGTGTAGCTTGGCTTGTTTAAAGGGCCCCTGGCAGTGGGATCAGGACATTTCCTGTTGCATGAGCTGCCTTTTTGGAGCCTATTACTTATTATGGGATGTCTTACACAAACTTGATGTGTGGGGGAGGGCCTTGGAATTGCCTCAACTAAATGTACCAGGCTTTGTTGACTCTCTTTTTTGGTAAAGGGGTAGGAGGTAAAGGGGAATGGTGAGTGTGACTGAAAGGAGACATAAGAGGGGAATCTGTGGTTGGTGTGTAAAACAAACAAAATTTTTTCTTAAATACAAAATGAAAATAGAACACATTATAAACTGTGTTGTGAAAAAAAAATTTATTTTCCCTCAAAGTCAAATAATCACTATTGAGAAGAAAATTATGTCTGCTTTAGTTTAGATGGAGCTACTTAATTTTGTTACATTGTGTAGTGCTAAAAATATTTCCAAACAATCTGTTCTCCATAAAAGAATAGGCTTTTACACAGCTGAATTAAATAGGCAGTGTAGACATTGGAATATTTTCATTTTTTAAAATGTACACAAGAAAAAAACTTAGTGAATTATATTGGTATAAAAAAGTGACAAATTAAATCACCATGTTTTATGTTTCATTATGCATTTGGTGCATACATATAATATGAGTTTATTCCTGAATTCAAAAAATGTGGATGTCTATTTTCAAGATATTTATAATAACGTTTGATATTTTAAAATAAACAATGTAAGGCAATCTGCAATCATACTGAAAAGATGGAACCATGTAAACTTCATTGAAAAATTTTTAATATAAAAAATAGATTAGGACATTAACAGTGAAAACATAATTTTATTTTTTCCAAACTAAGTACCCACTTTTTATTAAACACTCCAAAATGTAAACAACCCCTCTCTTTGTCATCAATGAACATTTTTGTTTTAGTAAAATTGCCTAAATTAATGATGTGGATGTCCATATTTTTCTTCAAAATAAATAAATTAGGCTGCCTCATAGGCAGTTCTCATGATATCTTGTACACAAGTCTTCTCTGTTGAGGGGACACATAACCATATCTCTATATACTTCTAAATTTGTAACTAGAAGTAGCACTATTTATTTCTAGATATTATCCAAACAGTCTTTGCTTTAAATTAGTATATATCTATATTTATATTTATGTCTACATAAATTGGTTTAAAACACTATATGAATATTATGTATATATATATGCATACATAAACACACACATACATAAATAGAAACACACACACATATATCAAACAAGCCAGCTCAGTATAAGTTATGCTGACTTTAATACTGGCTATTCTAATTCTTTTCAGTTGTTTTATAAGAAATACAATGAGTTAGCATACTGAGTAGAAAACAGTCTGCAATTGAGTCTTATTGTATGCCTTCCAATAAAGACACTTTGATATCTTCCTTCCAATTGTTATTCTCTTGATATGCTCAAGTTGTTTTATTACTATAGCAAAAACTTCAAGTACTAAATTGTATATGAAAAGAATGTATGTCTTTGTCTTTTTCTTTGATCCTATTTACATGAATTTTCTTATAATTGGTACTTTTTCCTCTTTTCTTTTTTTATTTTGTTAATTTCTACATTCTTTCTGTGTTTGATAGTTTAGATAAGGGTTTTACTAACTTTTTAAAAATTTCTCAAGGAATCAACTCTGCTTCATTGACTCTTTGTATTGTTTTCTTTTTTACATTTTATTAATTTTTTGACATTTATTAATTGTATTTTGTCATCTTCTCTTGGGATTAATTTTTATTTGTTGTTCTAGAATTATATTGTGCTGTTGTTTCTAGTATAGGATCTCTTCAGTGTTTATTAAATAGGCTCTTAATGTTATTAATTTGCTTTTTAGAACTACTTTTATTGTGTCTCGTACATCTGGATATAGTGTATTATATACTCATTTTTAATTAAATCTAGAAGGAGGGAAGTTTTTTCTTTCTGCCTTTACTTACTTTTTATTAAGTAGAGAGTTTCTCAGCTTTCATGAGTTTGTAAGCTTTCTGTAGTTTCTGGTATTTAACTTTAATCTGAGATACTCTAATAGAATTCAAGGAGTTATTTTAAATATTTTGTATCTGTTGAGACTTACTTTGTGGTTAATGTTGAAGAAAGTTCCAAGAAGTGCAGAAAAGAAAGCATTTTTGTGAGTTTTGGTAAAACATTCTTTAAGTATGCATTAGGTCCATATGAAATCCTTATAATATCTGTTAGCTCCAGTAGTGCTCAGGTAAGTTTTGTCTGAATCACACATCTATTGGCAAAAGTGGGTATTTGAGCTCCCCCATTATGGGTACATGAGAGTCAATATGTAATTTAAGTTGTGTTTATTTTTCAAGCTTTAATATCCTTGTATTTGGGACATAAATGTTAAGAACTAAATGTCATCTTGTTGCATTTTCTCTTTGTTGAGTATTTGATGTCCTTTCCCATCTCTTTTGTTTAGTTTTATCTTGAAGCCTATTTGATAGATATTAAAATGGCTACAACAACTTGCTAGCTTGCTTCTTTCATCAGATTTTTTTAGAATACCTTTTTCCAAACCTTACCCTGATGTAATATTGAAGTTTGTTGTTGTTTTGAATGGAGCAGAAATATGTATTATGTTTTTGCATCCATTTTATCTATTCTGTTAGGCTATGTCTTTTTTATTGGAGAATTAAGATCTGTAGTGGGATTATCTTCTGTTACCTTGTAAATATTTGTCCTTCCTACAGGTTTAATAAAAAGCTGATTGGCCAGATGGCAAGCAGAAAAATTGTCGGAGGGATTACAAGACAAAGGAAATTCTGGGAACAGGAAGAGCAAAGAAGAGATGCCAGATAGAAACCAGCAGAGATGACACCAGACACAGAAGTAAAAAGACAACCATGCTGATCTGAAAAATGGTACTAAACCCCATTGTGAGACAGATTAATAAAGATAGATGGAGTTAAGATGACAGAGCTTGCTAGTAATATGATTGAGCCATAGATCAATCAGCATAAAATTAATACAGGCCTTTGTGTTATTATTTGGGGTTAAGTGGCAGCAAGGCTGACAGCAAGTCTGAACCTCTGGGCTAGGCTGGAAAGGCCTGGACAGAACCCTCTTATTACAGAGATCATTGCTGTTGAGAGATATAAGTGACCAATGGTTACTGATTCCTGTTGTATGTTAATGTTTTTGTTGGTTGGTGGTGATTATGATATTTATATATATGAAGATGTGAGTGTATGTGAGTATATATGTATGTGTATATATATATGTATGTGTGTGTACTTCCTTTTTATCACGGAATAAACCTGCCACCAATAGATATGTTTTAAATAAGATTTATTTTGTTAGAATCACAAGCAAAAGAAAGTTTTAGCAACGTGCCTATCCACTGCCGTACGGAGCCGCCGCGCGCTGGGGCCGGAAGCACCGCCTCTCCTTACGCCGCAGCGCGCGCTGGGCTGGAAGCACCGCCTCTCCCGTACAATCCGGGATTCCCACTACATCTCCCCATTTTGTCTAAATAGGAAGGTTCTAAACTAGATATAAAACTATATACTACAGGGATTACCATAAGACAGTGTGTGGGAAAGAGGAAGGAACTAACATAAGTGAGGTCAAACTACCGCTAACAAACAACTACAAAGTGCAAATTGATATCTAAAATGTTGATACAAAAAAAATATACAGGGATTGTTTTAAGGCTGTTTATCCTAAATAATAGAGTTCTAAGACTTGAGTGTTTTTACTGGAATGTGAAGTAATAACAACCTCAACTATCTAATCTTCAACACCGTCAAGACCTGAGAAGGAAAATATATACCTAAAGTTGGAAGCATGAAGTAACTTCCAGAATATAGGAGAAGACAGCGACAGTTAACTACCTGGACAGTCATCCACCACTTCTCTGTGTAACGGGAGCATCCATCCTTGTGGCTACTGGCCTATGATATCTGACAAGTCTCCATAGAAGCAGGGTATTTTTGGTAGGACTGTCTTATCCTGGCTAGGCAGGCTTCAGCAGTTCCTATCCCTCATCCTGCAGGTCCATTTCAGACAGTGAGCACGCTGACAGCAGAGGGTGCAAGTGCAGTCCTTTGCCCCTCAGGCCATTATTCGCCAAACTAAACAATCTCTTTGCAAGATGTCTGTGATGCTCAACACCACCTTGAGAAAGGAATGGTGATGCCAGGAGTTGTCGTGTCTCTCAAGGCCAAATTCGAAATAACGAAATCTTGAATGCCATATTCTCTTGGTCTATGAAGTGGTTGAAGACACCTATCTATTTGGTATATTCTGACATGTTTCTGAAAATCCTGAGTATCCTGACTGTTAGGTGATAAATCTGAGTAACCATAATTTGCAATCCCAATCAACCAAGAAAGTGAGGCTAACATTGTAAAAATAGGCATTCCAAAATGAGTGTACAGCTCCTCCAAATAATTTCAAGTATAACAATCTTAGGAAAATTGACCAAAATACACATTTTTTATCAAGTGGCAACAATATCCTAA
>PVIH01009994.1:53641-78762 GCA_004025045.1 Sigmodon hispidus | reverse complement strand
GTATCTATCTATCTATGTATCTATCTATCTATGTATCTATCTATCTATGTATCTATCTATCTATGTATCTATCTATGTATCTATCTATCTATGTATCTATCTATCTATGTATCTATCTATGTATCTATCTATGTATCTATCTATCTATCTATGTATCTATCTATGTATCTATCTATCTATCTATGTATCTATCTATGTATCTATCTATCTATCTATGTATCTATCTATGTATCTATCTATCTATGTATCTATCTATGTATCTATCTATCTATGTATCTATGTATCTATCTATCTATCTATCTATCTATCTATCTATCTATCTATCTATCTATCTAGAAGTGGGTTGGATATCTGGGTTAGCATGTAGAAGAAGGCCTGAGGAAAGCTATATGGTCCACACTAGACCTGGGCAGCATCTGAAAACACACTTGTGTCAAGTCATGCCTTACTCACCAAGCTCACTTACTCACTACCCTGTCCTAACCCTTTAGCACACTCCTTCCTTATACTCCATTATTATATCTCAAAAATATTATAACCTTGAGTTTTGACTACAACAACAACAACAACAATTTGTCAGCAGTCAGAACAGAATAGTTTAACATTTAGAACAAGTATTTCCTGGATATAGTACCACACAAAAATCTATTAGCAGGCCTACAAAGTAAGGCACAGATATAACAGATTTTCTAATATTCATGGATGTCTTAGTTAGGGTTTCTATTGCTACAACAAGACACCATGACCACAGCAGCACTTACAAAGGAAAACTGGAAAATTGGAGTGGCTTACCATTCAAAGGTTCAGTCCATTATCATGGTGGTGTACAGACAGACACGGTGCTGGAGAGGTAGCTTAGAGTTCTACATCTCGCAGGCTATAGGAAGTGAACTGCCTTACCGGGTGTGGCCCAAACATATGTGAGACCTCAAAGCCCACCTCCATACTAACACACTTCCTCCAAAAAGACCATACTAACTCCCATTAGCGCCACTCCCTTTAGGGACATTTTCTTCCAAATGACTTAAGAGCTTGAATTTATATTCATAAGTGTATCTCATAAAGCACACAATGCATTAGGAAACTGGTACTGGACCACACAGCAAACACATGAGGTGGGTGCTAGACCATTGATTCTAAACTAACAAAGGAAAGAAAAATTTCGTCCTTGCTTGGAGATATTTACTCTTGTAAAAGCTCAACACATAAATAGAAAATACTTAGACATATCAGACAGTGTACAATAAAGATCTGTAAGATCATGACACCGTGCATGATAAGTTCAATAGTGTCAGACTTTGAAAAAACGTTCTTAGATGAAGGTGCTGCCCAGATGCATCTTGAAAGCCAGTAGGCCTGGACTGAAGAGTGGAGGGAGCACATCCAGATGGTTCATAGGAAAAGAAACGGAGCACAGAAGAGACTGCATATTTATCAAACAACTGTTTCCAAAGACAGAACCTTCACTTAGGACATATTTCAGTTCTCAAAATGATACTCATGCTCAATATCATCTATGTGCAATCATCAAAGAAAAATATCCCTAAGTACAGAGGATAATAAAGGTTTTTTAAATTGTAAAAGATTATGGTACCTTAACTACACCTGTAGGACAAAACATGTCATTCCCCACCTTAGATACAATGTTCTTTAGATGAAAGCTATGTTAGGAAAAGGAAGCAATGTTCAAAGCAGTGGATATCATTTTGTATGGGTTTAGGAACAATGCCCAGAAAGTACACATACTCTCCCCCACACTTCCTTCTTCCTTCTACTCAAGGCTCCAGGTAATGAGTAACCAGCCAGCAATGACTCACTCATATCACGTCATCTCAAACAGTTACATGTGCTCAACTTACAAATTATACCTTTGCCAACCTTATACTTTAGCAACGATTTTCTTTAATAAACCTGTATGGCCTTGGGTGAGACTGTTCTATTTGAAATGTCTGTTTTTATCCACTGTTCTATTTCTATAAGCAAAATATGCACGGACCCTGCTATGCAAGGCAATTGCACACAGTAGAGCAGCTACGGTGCTTGCTGCCTAGCTAAAAGTGATCAAGGGCACATGGCTGTGAAAGCATCTTGTGAAACTAAAGCAATTGTTGCTGCCTACACTTCCAACACCCAAGTCCATCCTGGAAGACAGCAAGGTCCTCCCGTTCTGGATCCTTTCTAACTCCACTCTGTTAAGATGGGCAGGAAATTCAGTAGAAAACACACATTTTTTTTACCTTAGTTCTCTCGTGCTAAACTTTGTAAAATTAGGCTACGCCGTTTGTAAGGCTTAGAATATCCTTTTTAGTCTTGAAGCTGACCACCCCATGTATCCAAGTATTGAAAGAGAAGAATTTTATATGCAAAGTAGATATAACCTTTGTAAAAGTCAATCAGCATATTTTGCACCAAATGGTGCTCCTCCTGAATGATATTTTGATCCATCACCAATAGCAACTAGAGGTTTTGTCACATAACATAATTGAATTAACATCTGTGTACATTTATAAGTTATTCCCAATCATTCATCATTTGCACATTGAAATATTACATACATACACATTTGAGCATATTCACGATGTCTGAAAACTTTTTTCCAGTTGGTGTCGGAGTTGAAAGGTGGCAATTCTTTGCAGACACAAAAAGCTTCTAACTTCACGTTCTGTGTGCATCCAAACCCTACTCCAACTACTTTTGAGTAAGCATCACCATCCCTCAGTCCTCTGATTCAAAAAGATTGGTATTTCAAATGTTTTAATAAAATTTAAAACTAATTCTATATAGAGCTATCAACTCAACCCAAATATCTATTCCTAACACCCTGGCTAATTGTACCACAGCCAAAAGTGATGCTTTCCATTTACATTTCATACAGCTAATTATTATTAAGCTACAATTCCCACCTATTTTGAGACTTTGTTAAGCCTCAATGTAGGTAGCACTTCCCAAGTGAACACACTACTTTTAAGGGCTCCCAACTCACTCCTTATCTCTAAACACTTGCAATTGGCTGTCTGCTGTCACACTTTTCCCCACATATGATTCAACGAGGCACAAACAAACAGGATTTGGTAGAAAGACGAACTAACTTTCTGGCCATTATTCTCTAAGTCATACAGAGACATAACAATGGCTTGTATCACATTCACGCTATACTAAGTTTTATAAATAATCAAGAGCTGATTTACAGTAAGTAGAAGTGAGGTAGGGTTTTGAGTCCATGCTACATGTCTTTTTGAAATGGTCCCAAACCTTGGCAGACTTGGGTATATTCGGGGAGTTCTGGAGCCAAGATCCTGTAGATATACCAAGGAACAACTGTATGCTGTTGTTATATTACAGTGGCATACAGATAGCCACATCTTACCTCAGTGTGACAGGAAGATCCTTCAAGACAAATACATGCCTTCTACACAAACTCTAACGAATAATAAGCACCAAATGCATGCATTCCTCTATAAGATTATGAGCAGTGGCACTATGTCAGGCATTATTGTCGTTGCTATGGACACACAGATATGCAAAACAAATTTCTCTAGCTCTAGTGGAAATGGCAAATCTAGCACAGAAGACAAGCAGTAAAGAAAAAGCAAATGGACACACAGTCACATGACAGGGGATGACAAACTGAAGAAAAGGAAGCAACTGGACAATGAGGATAGGGTGGGGGACATCCTAGGTGGCACATGCAGAGGCTACTCTGGCACCTGAAATGTGCCCTGGCTGAAGTGAGAGTGAGGAAGGGCAATATGACAAGCACAGGCTATGTTCCAATGGCAACAGGAGGCCAGTGCACGGGAGAGAGGGGCTGAGAAAGGAGAAGTGCAGCGGGTCAGCAGGCCAGCACCTGGGAAGCCATGAGAGGTTAGAGCACGTGTGGCAAACGTCACTCTAGCCCTTCACCCTAACTCCTGAAGACGAGACTATGGGAAGACACTGGAGCAGAGGCCAGTGGGGAATTGGTGGTGAGGTGACAGATTGGGAAGACCTGACGATAAACTAGACAGGGGGGGAGAACGAACAAGAAAGTTGTGTTGGGAGTAACCAAAGGATGGTGTTGGCACCACTCAACGCCAAGAAGAAAGGAGTGGGGCCATCCCAAGCCTGGGCTGAAACATGCTCAAGTACACAATGCCTCAGACCTGGGGAGACACTAGAGAGCTGAGTGTGGAGGTGCAGCTGCACACCAGGAAGCAGCAAGGGCACACTGCAGCCAGGGGCCCCTGAGGCTTGCCTAAGTGATGATCTGAGAGAACCCCAGAGCCAAGCCCTGGGACTAAGACAAGGACATCCCAAGGGGCCTCTTCCAGAGATGTCAGCCAGGAGCTGGGAAAACAGAAGTGTACACACCAGAAAGCCACACTTAAAACGTCCACAGGACGCACATCACACTGCCAACGACAATGCTGGACTGATCACTAGATCTGACAATACAGAGATGCAGGTAATTCTCAAAATGCGATTTTAGTGCTGGCAAGATGGTTCAGTGAGTAGAGAAGCATGCTGTCAAGTCTGATGACCCAAGTTCAACCCTCAGAACCTGCCTATGTCATAGACAGAAAGAACTGTCTCCCAGTCATCTGCTGACTTCTACATATGTGCCTCCCTCCCTCCCTCCCTCCGTCTCTCCTCTGTGTGTATGTATACAAACAAATACGTTAATAATTATTCTAAATAAAAAAAATATTTTAAAGAAACAAACAACAACAACAAAGCCCAGAGCGAATTAACTCAAAAATAAAAGAGGGGGGACCTAGGAACAATTTTCTCAGTCTTATAATAAAATGGTGTGATAACTGGGAGGTGTGGCCCTCAAAGCTCTCTGACCCACTTGCTGACAGTGGTGGGGGCGACCCTGCAGGAGGGAGAGGCACTAAAGAACTGGGAAAACACACACACACACACACACACACACACACACACACACACACACACACACACACACGAGCTGTAGCCTAAGGAGGGAGCTGGGACACTCAAATGCTTCTGGGAATAGAGCTGTTAGACCACTTTAAAGAGGTAGCTCCCTGGTTCAGGTTTCTAGAACTCTATATCCAGATCCCTTGAAACTGCCCCAACTTTAGCAATCTAGCCTTCAAATACTTCTGGGCACTTTTCTCAGGCTTCTTGTGGAGCACACATGCAATGTGGTCATTGTCACAGGTCCCCAGCACTCCTAAAACCTTCAAAATTTTCTGAGTAATGAGAGTTTCTCATTATTCATGTAAGGGCCTCTGTTGCCCTTACCTGGGGTTGTGTTAATACATGCCTCACAGTGGGTCCCCCTAGTAATTCTAAGGTGGGAGTGTTCAGCAAAAAGACCCAGCCTGCTGTTGACAGTGAAAACCTGGGCTCATTTGTCCACCTCCAAAAAAAGAGGGTTCTAAAGATTTGGTTATAAAAACCTGAACAATGAGATGGCCAGGGGCATACAGGGGATTCCAGCTGCTAAGACTGAGGTAGAGGGACAGCAGCATGCTGGAAGGGCATTTTTTCCTATGGTGTTCCAGTCGGTGCTCTCACATACATCCTTGTTAATAAGTCAGTAAATATTAAGTGTTTCCCTGAGAGTTCTGTGAGAGGCTCTAGGAACTTCTCAAAGCAGAAAGAGGAACAGTAACTATGGAAATCCCTAAATTTGTGGCTACTGAAAAAGAAGCATGCCCAGTAGGATGCCCCATTTACAAATGTCTCCTGAACTGGGGAGAATTCTTGTTGAAAATTCTGTAACCTGTAAAGTCTATGCTATTTCAAAGCAATTGAGTTTCAGAACTGACTGAATCATTAGACACACAGTTTTAGAGACACTAATGTTGGGAAAAATCACACACTCTGGTGTCAGAATCGGCACTCACTCCACATCTATAGTTAGATAAGGGAATTCCATGGAGACCAAAGACACAGTAACCATCTCAACATTGCACTTTCTTAACC
Organism: Sigmodon hispidus; assembly: GCA_004025045.1. Classification (NCBI taxonomy): domain Eukaryota; kingdom Metazoa; phylum Chordata; class Mammalia; order Rodentia; family Cricetidae; genus Sigmodon; species Sigmodon hispidus. The sequence continues at coordinate 72,828 of PVIH01009994.1, read as the reverse complement.
AACAGTCTCCAAGGAAGGCGTTGAGGGGCACAACTACCCTCTTGCTTCCTAAACAGTAAATACCTAAAGAGCTGACAGGTTCTGACTCATGACAACTAGACAACACAGGATTTGGTTTTGGTTTGTTCAAAAAAACAAAAACAAAAACCCTTGAAATAAAACAGCTCAATGGAGAACCCACACACCACAGAGGGATTCAAATGCAACCTAAAACCTTTCATAAGTAGATATGCACTGCTATAATGTTAACTATGAGCTGAAGGGATACAGGATTGGGAATAAAAGGTTCCATCTGCATAGGGTATGGTATTTAACAGGCATTCAAATAGTATACTGAATGATGGCGTCTACACCGTTTCCTCTGACTGAAGAATGCATCTGACCCTGGAACTCTATGCTATGTGCATGTGACAAGCTCATTCTTCAAGAGTCCACTGTCCCAAAGTATCCTAAAGTGTCTCCTAAAATCTTCCCCACAGGATCGTGCCCTTACTACTACACTCAAACATTTGAGCCCTCTGCAATGACACTAATGAGGATGCATCCTACTTTCTGTGGCCTTTCTTTACCTTCAGTAGTTATTATTGACTTATTGGTGTCTCCTGCGCCAGGCTGTGTAGCCTTCTAGACAAACTCATCTTTGTATCCATAGAACCTTGCACATACTGAATCATGTTTATTGGAAGAATGTTCAAGTCCTTTCACTGGATGACTTCGGTTTCCTCACAGGCTGGAACTGGCAAGAAGGCATACTCTGAACCTCAGAGCAGAAACAAGACCCTTTCTTTCTCTGCATACTGGAGCCTGCTCCCAGCTCCCGGTCACATGGGTTTTAGCCCCTGTGAGCTGCTCAACTCTTAGTTCTAAGTCACGCCAACCTCAAACTCACTTTGCTCATCTCCCTAGAAAGGATCATCCTCACAAATTCCAACAAAGTCCTAGCCACAGATCCCAGCAAGAATTCTTCTCACAACAAAGGGGTAGGTAGGCGTGGCACCCTCCCAGCCTTACTAAGCCCACACCCTTAAGAAAGGGCCTGGGTATCAAGGACAGAGAACTGAGCTAACCTTTCAAGTCTGGGGCCTTGCCAGGGCTTCTCATCTGATGAGAAGAGTTTTTTCCCCAGACTGCTGAAAGACTTCACAGTGCCCACCAGACACCAGCAACTGGCAGGAAATAGACCTTTGAGACTGTATTGCTGAAAGTACTTCTAGGCTGGTGTGAACATCTGAATTTATACTCACCTTACAAACAGCCCTGTCGAGATAAAGTCTTTCAAATCCCAGAATTTGATAAGAAATAATGAAATTTCAACAAACATTTACAATTAGGATTAGGATTCTGATTCTGAGTCTTCCTGGGCACATTAGAAACAGTTTTGTTTTGTTTTTTTAACTAACAAACATGTTCTTCTGTCACTATAATTTTTATGACAAAAATATTTGGCTGGCATCCCATTCACTTTCCTACTTTTAGTTTTAAAAGTTTTAGACTCTGAAAGAATAATAATTAGCTGGGATCTTCCTCTACCCAAAGAACAGACTCTGGAAGAACGTGCTTTAAATGCAGCCGCAGGCAGGCCAGCGAAAGGCTCGGCAGCAAGCCTGACGACTAGGGTCAATCCCTGGGACCCACGTGGGGTAGTTCTCTGGCCACCAACCACACCCCCAAGCAAAATAATGTTAAGACATAAGTAGCCCTGGAAAAGTAGCAGACACTTGGGGAAAGGTTGGAGATTCAAAGGAGAGTTCAATGTAGGGAGGATTTGTAGAAGCGGAGTATGCCTCAGGCCAGGACACGTGTCTCTCTTTACAGCCTGTATGAGGCTGTTCCGCAGCAGCTGACTTTTGACCCATGACCTCTGCACTGCAAAAATGAAACTAGTCTCTCGGAAGAGAACTTTCCTGATCTTTGGCTGTTCAAAACCAACCCAATATTATCAAAGATGGAAGGCAAACATGGTGTCTGCCTTCTGCTTGCCATGACCCATAGCAGTCATGTGTAAACACAGAAGAATTATTTAGCCATTACAATATGGCATTTTTATGGCAAGACATAATCTGAAGGGTCTGAGATGGCCATTTGGCACTCTGATTCATTGACGCACAGGTTAAGCACACATGTCAGAAACAGAAGCAACACATTAGCCCAGAATCTGCCAACTACCGCCTTACTTGGTTTCAGAGAATGACCCCAGATACTTGGTAAGACTGCTACTGAAAATCATCATTTTCTCCTTCACTAAAGTCTTATTTTTTCTTCCCTCTCCCCCTCTTAACTGCTGAACAAGATTTCAGCCTCTGGGTACATCAAGTCCAAATGTTACTTCCCCAATAAAAATGAGAATTTTGTTTTGTTCGCTGCTGTATCCCGATGCCTAAGAGTGCCTGGAGCACAGCAAGTGCTCATTAAATATTTACTCAGTGGATGAATAACATTTCTCAAGCGGTAAGTAGACAGCATGATAGACAGGAAAGGACAAACATCCTTCTGCATAGTTTACTAGAAGGTATTAGAACAACTTAAGGTTCAATTGCTCTAAAAGTAAAATGAGAGATTAGCAATGCCCCTTCCCAACACACACCCACAGTCCTTCAGAAAGATATCTTCACACCCACTTATCCAACCAACCATTACAAGAGCAGAGGTCCAACTGCCAGAGTTCTCACTGTAAAGATTATTGGATAAAATCATGTAAAGGAGACACCACCCTGTCCCCTACAGAGGACCCTTAACCTAAGCTCTGCGCGCCCAACTTTGTCATTTCCACATTTGGAGATATAATCAGAATGTTCTTTATAACATTTACCTGGCTCACCTGGAGTGTGATGAAAAAAGCAGGTCACCAAGGGATCAGGACACACAGGTACTTAACATCACTCCGCAAGCACGCAGTCCTAAACGCTCAATTTGGTGCAAACACGGGGGTCAAAGGTTCCAGAGATATGTCTGTATAACTGACATCAGTCCCATCCCAACTCCCCGAACTTCTGCATTTTTAGATGAGTGATAAGAAAAATCTTCAAAGCCTTAAATCATTTTTCTAAATTTTGAAAAGTCCCATTACAAAAATGGAAAGACTACTTACTTCAAATAGTGCTTGCAAATATTACTGAAATATGAACAACACATTTTATCACAATTCAAGAAGGACATTGCTGTACACTGTGAAGATGTGTTGTTGTGTTTGGTTTAATAAAAAAACTGACTGATCAATAACCAGACAGAAGTAGGTTAGTCAGGAAATGCAAACTAATGGTAGGAGGAAGAAGGGCGGAGTCACGGGACTCACAGGAGAGGCACAGGAGAGGAAACATGTGCAGCCACGAGGGTAAATAAGAAATATGAGCTAACTTAAAATGTAAGATTTAGCTAGTAACAAGCCTGAGCTATCAGCCAAGCATTTATAATTAATATTTAGTCTCTGTATCAGTTATATGGGAACTGGCATACAGGAAAGAAAAGTCTGTCTATTGGACATGTTTTTGCTCTGTCCTGGATTGTTTCCACCAGAGAAGGTTCTAGCAGAAGCATGATACATTCTACCCTTCAATAGTGAGTTTCCTCCATGGACAGCATGAACAAAGAGAACCAACTAAAATTCTTAGGGTTCAAGGACACTATAAAAATATATAATCTTGGGGCTGGAGAGATGGCTGAGCGGTTGAGAGCACTGACTGTTCTTCCAGAGGACCTGAGTTTGATTACCAGCATCTACAGGGCAGCTAACTGTCTGCAATTCCAAGATCTGACACCCTTACACAGTTATACATGCAGGCAAAACACTAATGCACATAAAATAAAAATAAATTAAAAATATATAATCTTCCATTTTGATAGAAATGAAAAATTCTCATCATGGTACATGACATCCAAATGAATACCTCAATATCTTATGAAAAACTTGTTTTCAATTATGTCTCCATTATAAGATGAAGCAAAATTAAAAAATTATTTTAAAATCCTTTTGCTTTCTAGTTATTGAACTCTTTTTTTTTTTTTTTTTTTTTTTAAAAAAACCTTTTATTTATTTATTTATTTGCCTTGGTGTTTGCCTGGAACTGGAACTACAGACAGTTGTTAGCTGCCATGTGGGTGCTGGGAATTGAACCCGGGTCCTCTGGAAGAGCAGACGGTGCTCTTAACCGCTGAGCCATCTCTCCAGCCCCTAGTTATTGAACTCTTAAAGGAAGGACAGTAAGAGCTACAGGAATGAGCAGGATAAATGTCCCAATTTACAGAAGTTTCTAATTCAATAAGATAGCACTGGGGGCTGAAGAGATGGCTCAGCAGTTAAGAGCACTGGCTGCTCTTCCAGAGAACCCAGGTTCAATTCCCAGCACCACATGGCAGCTTACAACCATCCCTAAATCCAGAACTGAGGATCCAGTACACTCTTCTGAACTCTATGGGCACCAGGTATGCATATTATAAACACACAACATGCAGATGAGACTCAAAGAAAATAAATCTAAAGAGGAAAAAGAAGAATAAAGAAATGAGGCTGGACACAATTAACCACAGAGAGGAAAAGAACATGTAAGATCCCATGAGCAATTCTGATAACTCAGAGGCAGGGTCACTCAGGATCTAACCATAAGGTAGACTTTAACATCAACATGAGGCACAGCTAAGGAGACAGGAAGAGTCATAATGGTTGCTTCCATTAGAAAGAGCAGGATTTTAGGTTAGAGAAGAGAGCGGAACTGAACAACAGACAACCTTAAGAACAGCCCAAAGGGGCTGGAGAGATGGCTCAGAGATTAAGAGCACTGTCTGGTTTTCCAGAGGTCCTGAGTTCGATTCCCAGCAACCACATGGTGGCTCACAAACATCTACAATGAGATCTGGTACTTTTTTCTGTACACTGTATACATAACAAATAAATAAATATTAAAAAAAAAAAAGAGCAGGCCAAAGAACGTGTTCAGAGAGCAGCTAACACGGCCCAATTCAGCAGAGCTCCTGATGAACGGTACTGACCACAGAAAAATCAAACATCATCTGACAGAAGTCCAGTGGGTTGGGTAGGAGGTCCATCTATCCAACCCAGCACTGTGGGAGGAGCCCAGTAGGAGGAGCCAAGAAGTCCAATTCTTCCCATCTTCTCAGCCTCCTCTTTCTTTCCCATGTTTGAAGGTTGAGATCTGAGGTGGTTCTCTGGGGATCCAGCTACTGAGCTGTCTAAATTGTACCAAGACTTCCTTGAGATATCTTATTATTAACCTCACCTCAGAAAGGAGCCACACCTCCCTAGGCCCCTAGCTTTTACATAAAGGAGGTGAATGTTGAGGGGACCAAACACTCCATAAGGGCAGCAACAAACTGTTTTCAGAAGGACTTTAGGTGAGAAATCACCCGAGTTTATCTATGAATGAATTTCTACTAGCTGTAAATGATACTCTTACATGGGATATAAGTATTTCAATTGACCGAAATTTAAAGGAAAGTATGAGAGGCTTTCAAACACAAGAATTATAAGAAAACACTTTTGTAGATTATCAGTGGGCTCAGATTCTAAATGGAAACTGAAACCATCCGTTGTTTGCATTTCTCTTTTAACTTTATCATAATTCTAAGTGTGTTAATCATGAGGGAGGGGTGCATACCATGGCACATGAGTGGAGGACAGAGGAGCAGCTCCATGTCAATTTTCTCCCCCCACCTTAGGTGGACCGTGGGTATTGACATCAGACTAGTGTGATGATAAGCCATCTTGCTGGCTCAAACCAAATTCTTGAAAGAATTATAATTAAGGTGTACGCAAATCCAAAGTCACATTATCACCCTGTGTCATAAAAATGCAATCTTGAGAATTCTGGCCTGGGTTGTAATAGAAAGCCTGTCTGAAGATACTGTCAAAAACTAACACTGACAGGAACAAAGCAAGAAGATACACACACTAAAGGAAGTGAAAAATGTCTGTCCCAACATGGAGGAGACAGTATTTAGAAAAGAGCAAGTGATGAGGTTGGCAAAAATGTCTCCATCTTATTATTCTAATTCGTCATTGCTAGTGGCAGCAACAGTCACTTCCTACTAGGCTATGGAAGGTGCATGGCAAGCTCTCAATACACATCAGATTATCCAAGTGTCAACTAGATATTTTCCCCTGACAAAAAATCTTCAGCTAAAAATTATCTTCCTATTGATCAGAGAAAATGACTTTATTTCTCATGGCTTCTTTTAGCAATTCACTCCAGACTGTAAGTATGAGAGTTAACACATGAATGTAAGCTCTATGCAAAGTCCCTTCATTGCTCCTCTCCTGCATTGCAGATGCCACTAACAGCGCGTAGCTGATACCTGAGGCAATCCCTGCGCAAATGCTAAACACGAACCTGATAACTATGACAAGAGCAACAGATCCGGCCTGGCGGAGAAGAGGTGAGGGGTCACCTGAGATCTGAAGAAGGCAGTGGAGCTGCTTTTGGGCAGAGGGAGAACTTTGCAGCAGGCAGATGTAAAGTACGCAGAGATGCTGTGGTACAATGAGCATGGAGTGCAGGGACAGAAAAAGGAGGCAGGGGCTGCAAATATGCACACTGGTAACGTCATAACACGCATGTCGTGCAGGGCTTCATGGGCTTATCTTCAGCAGTGGGAACTCTTTATTGATGGTGGTACTGCTTTCCACCAGGGCAGCAGGGCTCTGCTGGCTCCTATAAGAACAGTTTAGAGCCAGGACTGAGAACAGACAGTCCAAGGCATGTCCTACAACTGACATCTAGCACATCAAAACATTTTCAAAGTAGAGATTTAAAACTAAAAATGAAAATAAGGCTTATTGGGTAGGCAATGGATATAATCCGAGGCGTGGTTATAGCAACCACAGAAGGTGTGGGGCCCAAGAACTCAGCCAGCACAGTAGAAATACACAGCAAGAAGCCCTATTGAGAATAGTGTGGAATTCATTTCTAGATGAGGGGTAAGTACAAAGCACACCAGAGTCCTTCCACCACCAGGAATATTTTAAGAAGAGGTTATAATTCATGTGAAGTCTTTAGGGAAACGTCAGCACACAGTAAATCTCATGATGAACCCACTGGTACACTGTATCACCATTTAAGCAAGGGACTATAGTTTGCAGCAAAAAGTTTAAGCAGTAATGAAAACCATTTACAAGTACACATCCATCACATCCTAGCTAAACTTCAAGGGTTGGAAGAACAGCCCAGAGCCTATGGGAAGTGGGGCTCCTGTGGTCAGGCTTTCCCAAGTATGTGTTCTGAATAAGTTCATGGGAGACTGACAACGGCTCCAAACAACATCCTCTGAGCATGACCCCAATACCTACAGTTTAAAATAAACAGTCAGGCATGAAATAAAACATTTTATTGCAAGGGAACCACAGAAATAATTTTTATAAAAGGAATCTCAGATTTTTATTTTTCTTAAGGCACAGTGAGACTAGACAACCGGCAAAACCAGCTTCTAGAAGAAAACAGAATAATCAAAAGCTACTTGATTAAAAAGAATACAGATTGCTCAGTTTTTAATAACTGTTTCACATATTTAAATATTTTGTTCTGGGGCTGGAGAGATGGCTCAGCAGTTAAGAGCACCCTCTGCTCTTCCAGAGGACCCGGGTTCGATTCCCAGCACCCACATGGCAGCTAACAACTGTCTGTAGTTCCAGTTCCAGGCAAACACCAACGCAAATAAATAAATAATAAATAATAAATAAAGTTTAAATAAAATAAATATTTTGTTCTAAAAAGAGCCACACATGCCCTTTAAGAAGCATTACTGAGAAATCAAAGTATACATCTAGATAGCGAGGCAGACAGATATTCCACTAGACATAAATATACATACATATCCATATATATGTATGTTCCTTAATTCTGAGAGCTCACTTTTCATGAAGAGACAACCTATCTTTAACCACAAACAGAAAGCACAGCTCAGGCTTTAGCCAGGGTTCTTCAGCGCAGGCTGAGTTTCGAGCAGACAGTTCTGTGATCTGGGATTGCTTTGTCACCACGGTAGGACATACAGTAGCATCCCTGTCCTCTCCCACCTATGAGTATGACATCACCAAGTGTTCAGGCACCCAAACCAGCTCTGGCTGGAGACACTGCTGAGCATCGGAACCACAGTCATCTAGTTTGACTGTTTCAAAAGTAATACCACTATGAGTAGTGCCGCCACCACCACTGGCACAATAGCCCAATGACAAATTAATCTTTTCCTCAGCCAAGACACTTTCTAAGTTTTCACATCAGTATTTCTGCTCCCAGACAGTGAACACAGAACATGCATGTCCATTTATATGTCTCTCAAGGTAAGCTGAAATTGTTTAACAAAGTATTTGTTTTTGAGGAAAAGATAAGACTGCTGCTAAAAAGTTAACAATAATGATGGTAGCAATCACAGCACAGCCTTGTAGAGCCCTTGACACTTCTCCAGGCACCTTTGCACACATTAATCCGAGAGCAGCATCCAAGGAAAGTTCCCAGATGCCTTAAACTTACATGCAACAGCTTATCACATAAAAGCATTCTATTATATCTAAAAACATCCCTTTGCAAGTCACCATGATCTATTTACTGCAATTGAAAATGTAAGAATTCTGGTAAAGCAGTCATATTCACATGAGGAGGGCCAGGAAATTATTTCTGCTCAGGCAAAACCTAGAGAAACCTGAGGCTGTAAACTCATTACACAGCTTGGCCCAAACAGGGTCTTTCTCTTTTCCTTTTAATTCAACAGCAGACATGAGAATGGAAAAGGGTAAACAGATTCCTTTTAGGAATAAGTGTGTAGAACATAACTAGAGAAATAAAAAAAAGACTTTAGTGTTGCTTAAGATTTGGCTCAACTTGCCTATTTATTTATTTATTTATTTATTTGGATTTTCAGACATTTTTACATGAGCAATTAAAAATCTAGTAATTCAAGTCTGTCGTTGACCCATCAAACTAAGAAAACTTTTGCTGGGATGGTTACTTCAGTCATTCAGACTAGAATAAGTTAGCAAAACCATTTCAGTATTTCTTTGTATGTCACATTGAGAACTTTGAGAAGGACTGTGGACATTACCAACCAACCACCTTCTCCAAAAAACCAACTGGTAACCAACTCAGGAAAGTAAATCCACCTGTTTGACACATCTGGTGAGCCATGTCCTTGGAAGTTAGACAGTGACAATGCTGGTCCTTCTACCCAAACACTCAATGTAAATGTTAGCGGGATTCTTCCCCCACCCCCCATAGAGAACTCACTCTGTAGACAAGGCTGGCCTCGAACTCAGAGAACCATCTAGCTTTGCCTCCTAAGTGCTGGGAGTAAAAGCATGTGAAACTATGCCTGCTGCTGAACTTTTACAAACAATGTGCACTCCTGTTTTATGTGCAAAATCAACAGTTGCTGCTTACATACTTTGCGGCAGAAATATTTTACACTTAAGTATTTTGCTTTATTTTATAAGGCATTAACTATTAACTTCTACATTCTTTTCAGTGAGCTAAAAGCTAGGAAAAGAAAAAAAGAAGAAAAAATCACTTTCCTGTTATTCAAGGAGACAGCTGCACACATCTGTCAATTATGCACTGGAGTAGAAGGGAAGCCATACTTACATGTGAGGGCTTAGTTCGTAAAAGTTTCTATTTCTGTAATCTTCCACTTTCTCGGGCGAATAAATAGGCAAGGACCGGTAGGGGTTCACAGATATAACCACACTTCCAATGTATGTCTGTAAACAAGAAAAAGAAAGAAGTGATATGCTAATGACTACATGGAACACATATGGCTATCTCAAGTCCAGTGTGATACTGTTTCACCTCTTTGGAACCAACCATTGCCCTATTGCCTCAGCACAATGTTGCACACTTCAGGAGCATTGTGTGTCTCTGAAGGCAGGCGGCCAATAGTGCATGTTCATTTTGCTTATGAATGGAAAGCACAAATGTATAGATTGGAACTATGTTTCAAGATAAATCTTGACATAAATCTTGACACATCTCCAGAGCCCTGTCATACTTGCCAAATTCCCATAACTACAGCTCACTGTGAGCAAGCGCTGCATTCTCTCAGAAGCTGCTTACAGCTAGTGCCTCCATTCACCTTATCCATCTGTTTCAAAGCAAGCATGAGCACCAGAAGCCCAAGCCCAGGCCACTCTAAGGTAAGGGCTTCATTTAGGTACTGCCTCTCTACAGTCTGCCATCCAATCCCAGTACAGACCACATGCAATTCCATATTAGATCCACAATTAGCTAGGTCTTGGAAATATACAAGCAAGAGAATTTCATACTATGATACAGTTTGGTAGAATTTACATGCACTTTCTGATAGAACATACATTTATTGTTGAATTTACATTTAATGGTAAATTGAAATGTACTTCCTGAGGAATGAATGCTGTATTTTAACAGAGGCTAACTAACTCCTAGCTGCAAACTAGAACTCTTTGCCAGCAGCTCCAGGAAGACTGGCTTGGTCCTATTGTGCAATGCCTAGCACAGCCCCACAGGCAACAGCCGCTTAGTGGTAAACTTGGTAGCTCTGGTTTTCCTTAGTTTCAACATCAGAAAGACAAAAGAAAAAGATGCCCACAAAGTATGTATTTGATATGCACTATATAGAGAGATGGCCCAGCCAGTGAGGGGATTTGCGGTGAAGACCTAGATGCTATCCTTGCGAACCACATACCTCATGGTAAGAGAATACTGACTCTGACTGGTAGTTCTCTGTCCTCCACATGCTCCCTGCTGCACACACATCAAATAAATAAATACTTAAATAAAATGTAATTTTGCAAACGAGAATAAAAGTATTCTGATGAAAACAACTGCTGAAGCTGAGAGTGGGGCATGGCCAGTCCACCTTACACACTTTGCCAATGTCACCATCAACAGTTAACCCTGGCCATGGCTTCAGTATTTACTGAGTCAATGACGAGCCTTATTTGCAGGGGAAATTCTTGGATCTTTCTCCTTTTGTAAAATAAAAATAAAATATAAGTGTACAGACTGTGTCAGCAGAGAAATCAGCCACTGACTGGCTTTTCACAATGGCTATGATAAACATCTGCCACTGCAGCATTCTTGATAGAGAACAAATTCTGCTGCCTCAATTTCAACATCAAAACCCCCGCTAAGGACAAGCCAGTCTCTTTTTATTTGTAACTTTCATGCACAATGAATTAGCTGTGCTTCTCCCCAAGATGCGTCACTACCCTGCAGAACAGGAGCTGCCCACTCAGGTTGCGAGGTAACTATCTCTAGATGAAGAACTGGCTCACACCAACTCCAATGCGCACTAAGTGAATGACACAGCCATAATTCTTGGGTTGACATGCAATACCAAATTCACTATATATAGTGGTCACTGTTTTATTAAGCCCGTGAACCATATGCTGCCAGTGAAAAAAGCCTAAATGATAGCCTTTCAAATATGGGATAGCTTTGCAAATATGGGCAGAAAAACTTCCGCCTGATACATACCCACTGCGAGGAGACTGTCTCAAAGGGTAGTGTTTATTTTCCAAGTCTCTGAATCTGGACTTTGTGTGCTCAAAGAGACATTAGTAAATCTGACTCAGGCAGAGATCTGAAAATGATGTGTAAACTGGGAGGTGCCCACATTGGTATAACTATCCTGTGCTCTTAATGCGAAAGAGCCTGAGCTATCAATGGAGAAGTCTGGGGGAGGCCCTCTGGGTATAAATGAGCCATCTCAAACCATTAACCCTCATTAAAGCCACCAGATATCTGAAGTCATAGTAGTAATTAGACAAGCAATAGTGAAAATCAGAAAAAAAAAAAAAAACACACATCCATCGTCCCTCTGTGGGGTCTTATTTAAACAGAAGACAGCCCAGGTGAGGGAGCAGCCCAGCCCACACCATTGTCTAACAAGTTCTTAAGGCAGTGTGAAATCTCTTTCCAGGACCAAGAAGTTCTTTCTGAAATCAAGCTGCAGCCTTCTCCTCCCAGCATGAATTTCCTATACTAATTTCAATTTCTTGGGGACTACTGTTTTAATAGTCAAGGGAAGCTCACGTCTCTCTCTTTTTTTAATTTATTTAATGTATATTAAGCTTTGCCTGTATGTATATCTGTATGATGATGTCAGATCCCGTGGAAGTGGAGTTACAGACAGTTGTGAGGTGCCATGTGGCTGTTGGGAATTGAACTCTGGTCCTTTGGAAGAACAGCCACTGTTCTTAACCTCTGAGCCATCTCTCCAGCCCCACACGTCTCTCTTTAGAACAACAACCTCATCCCTGCCAGGTTGATTACATCCATTCTGCTTCCTGTCAGCATCTAGAACCTTGGGCCCCTGACAGCTGTCCTTGACATTAATGGACTTCTTCCTTAAACGTTCCAGAAGCAAAGACTTAAAAAAAAAAAAAAAAGAAAAAGAAAAAAAAAGGTAGCAGATATATACCATATACCATGAAATATTCAGTCATAACTTTCCTTCCTTGGGACAGATAGCAGCCCTGGGAGCAGCCGAATGGCTGGGTGGGACTAACATTCACCAGCTGCCTACAGTGCACTCATGAAGAAGAAAGCTTTCTTCAGGGATCAAAGTGACAGGAAGTTCATCTCCATATCAATGAACGCCATTTTCTTACTGCATCCACCCTCAAAAGAAGCTTGCTACAAGGAACCACATCTCCCATTTCCTTGTCCCCATCTTCCCAACCTCAGCACCATCTGCCATTGGCGTCAAAATCCCATCAACAAGGCAATGAGAAGCTGCTCTCCTACCTGTCACTGCCCTTGTGACCAACCTCCAACATCTAGGACAGGTGAAGGAAAAGAGGAAAGAGCGGGCCCAAGGGAAAAAAAGTGAAGAAGGGGAAGGGAAGGCTGGACCCCCGATAAAAGGCACATTCAATTAACAGATCCCGTCTCACTGCTCCACTTTAAGTCATTCTTTAAGTCAAGAATGTAAAACATTCTTAAGTCAAAATGATCTCCAGCTGCCTGCTTTAAGTGCTTTGCAAACAGATGCTTTGCAAACAGCAAACACAACCTGAGGGCTCCTATTGTGCCTGAAGCAAAACTGATCTCTTTTGTGGAGGAGAGTTCATCTAACAGCCTCCCCAGTCCAGAGCTAGTGCAGCCAGCGCTTATGAAGGAAAGGCCAGCCATGTGTGCAATTCCACCAGAAGTCCTGGCAAAGCTCACTCTACAGAGAGCATCTGAGGGACCTGAGGAGGCACCAGCCATCCACAGCTTTTAAAGAAATTCCAGGTGTGCTCTGGCACTGTAGGCATGGATAAATTTAGCTGAGGTCTTAGGAGTTGGAGTCCTGATTCTACTGTCACACAGTGGTCAGTAGATTCCAGTAGAACCACACAGCATTGAAAACACCATATACATAGTGTTTACAGAATGCTTGCATGCTGGCTGTGGACTTGGTGCTTTGATATAGAATCTCATTTAGCACTCAGATCTTCAAGGAGGAATAAGTCCCTCTGTGTACATGAAGAAACTGGGGCAGAAAGACACTAAAAATGTACCTATCTTTAAACAAAACAGATCTACCAGATAACTTAGAGCCAGTTATAGAACATTCCAAATAGATTTAAAGCACAACCAGTGGGGTATGATGGAGAGTGAGCTGAGAGCACAGATACTGCTGTTCTGGGTTCAGATTTAGACACTTTCATCATCTGACATCTTCGCCACACAGCAACTTTGATTTCGGAACTGCTCTTGCACTGCCTGCCTTGAAACTCATGACATGAGGCTACAGTCTGCTTCCCTCCACCCTCCTCCCCACTTCTCCCTGTTACTGCCCAGGGAGCTTTGCTATAGAGAAACCTTTCTGGCTGAAGCTTCCTACCAGAAAAAAAAGCAAGAATCCCAACACAATAACCATCCTTATTGAGAAAGTTGCCAAGATAAGAACATTTTTCTTCTTCCATTTTTTTTTTAATGTTATGTATGTGTGTGCACCTCAGTGCATTTAAATGTAGGATGTTGTTCGTGCCCTCAAAAGCCAGAAGACATTGTTGGGTCCTCTGCAAGTACTCTTAACCATTGTGCCTTCTCTCTAGCCCCACATACTACCTCTTTTATATAAATATTTTGTTAAGATGGCAATGTCTCAGGCTTTAAGATCTCAATGTATATGGCTTTGGGTAGGTTCCCACTACTCTCTGGATTTTTGGGGGGAATCTCACACATAAGAATACGTGTCTACAGTGGGATATCCTATAGTCCTGCATCCTCATGATCTAGACTTTCATGCACAACTGGGCCCTAGTAGGTGCCTCTTAGGAACCCTGTGATCTCTTTATTCAGCTTCCTCAGCACCTTTTAAAAACATCTTCAAACCCACTAGAGCAGTGTTTTTCAACCTGTGAGTTATGACTCCTTTGGATATTGAATGACCCTTGAAGATGGGAGGTAAGACCATCAGAAAACACAGATGTTTACATTATGCATCATAACAGTAGCAAAATTATAGTTATGAAGTAGTAATAAAATAATAATATGGGTGGGGGTCAACCCAACATGGAAAATGTATTAAAGGGTGATAGCATTAAGAAAGCTGAGAACCACCACATTAGAGTGCATCTGACAAATGTAAAGCACATATCCATGCTCTCAACTCTGCCTTCCTTCCTTCCTCCTCTTCCTCCTCCTCCTCCTCCTTTTTTCCTGGAGGGGGTGTTCAAGACAAAGCTTCTCTGTATAGCCTTGGCTGTCTTGGAACTAGCTTTGTAGTGCAGCCTGGCCTCTAAGTCACAGACAACTGCCTACTTTGACCTCCCAAGTGGCTTGGATTAAAGGTGTGCACCACCACTGCCTGGCTATCTTACTTTTTTCTTGAGAATCTCTCCCTCTTAAAATTCTGCTTTTTAATAAATTTCAACTCTGTTGCTTACTAGTTCATCCTGAAATTCTCTTCTGGGGTAAAGTCAAGAATCCTGGGTTTGTGTAAGTAGAGATGTGTGTAATGAATCCCCTCTGGCAAATGCAAAGAACAACACGGAGCTGTACCTCTGTCCCTGACGCCACTGACTTACTACTCAGCCTCTTATTTTCTTAAGAATTAGTTTTAATTATTTTTTTTACATGTCTGGATATCCTTAAAAATTCAACCCAGGTTAGGGTTAGGGTTAGTAGAGTGTTGGCAAATAATATGCACTTAAGCACCTTCAACTTAGCTACCAGTGAATCTACATGACAGTCACAGAGTCTTATCTTAATGGTCACAAGAATGGAGTATAATGGCAAGGCCACACTGGTCAGCAAAAACATTCTGATGAGGAGACAGGAATCAGCTGTGTCCTTTAGATTATACAGTCCAACAACTCCAACCCCAGGAGCCCTGGATTAAATCTTCAACTATTGTACAAAGAAGCATTCCTCTTGTGCAGAAGCCTCCCAGTGGACCATCCAGACGATGGGTGCTGAAGGCTTTATATCACCAGAAATGAACAAAAGAAAAAAGAAAAGGAGCCATTAAGTTACAAGAAAAACATTTTCATCTCAACAGAAAAAAATAAATAAATCATAATAATCAACTCAACATTAGAGAAAGACATCAGGAAACTGTCAATTAGACAAAATTTACTTACATATCTGGTGTGTTACTTAATCTAAAGTGGCTTCCAAAGTTGTTAGGGAAGATGTGGGAGCCCTCTGAGTACAAGTCTCCAAGCCACATAACTTTCCCCTCTGAAGCAGGAATCAAAGCCAGGATGAGCAGGGACTCAGGTAAGAGCATCCCAACCCTGAACTCCACAAAGCACTGCTTTAATTGACTGTCAAATGAACAAGCAACACATTTATTAAGGGGCTATTTTATTTGAAATATCATGTTAAATATAAACTTTCTCCACAGTCTAAACATCCAAAACCTTCATAATATAACTGAGATGAATCTTCTATGCAGAAAAACAAAGTTTCAGACATAACTACTCTTGTGATTCAAGCCTAAATCCCAGCCTTGGAAGGTCTGCAGCAGATTGAAAACCATGAGTTTAAGGCAAGCCTGGACTATATAAAGAACAGGAATTCAAGGCTAGCCTGGGATACACAACTAAACCCTACCTTAAAAAACAGGGAAAGCTAGACACTAAAGTAGATGACAGGATGTCTAAATGAGTACTGAAGGTCTGTATAGAGAAGGGTCCCTGTGAACTGTGGAAGGTTCTGGAAAGGCACAAATCACAACAGGTCTACAAGCAGAAGCTGACTCTGGAAAAGGAGAACCAAGGAGTGGCATTTGAGATTTTGGTTTTAGGCTGCAGCTACCCCCTGGCCCCTCTTATCAGCTACATTAGGGGCTCCCTAACTTACTTCTAAAGCACACACCTATTTGTACGTTGTTTGGAGCAGCATTAGACAGAAGTAACCTAAGTTTGCATTGGCAACAAACAGATAAATGCATTGTAGTACATCCATGCCAGGGAACACTATTCAGACTACAGTATAAAGACGCCTTTCCAGGACAGGGAATAGCGTGGCTTTCCTCCAGCCAAGCTGCTGAACCAGTAATTAAGACTAGGATCACATCCTTAGCAGGGAGGGCAAGGAAAGGAAAAGGCAGGAGGGGAGGAAGGTGGAGGGGAATCAGACTGTAGCCTCATGTCATGAGTTTCAAGGCAGGCAGTGCAAGAGCACTTCCGAAATCAAAGTTGCTGTGTGGCGAAGATGTCAGATGATGAAAGTGTCTAAATCTGAACCCAGAACAGCAGTATCTGTGCTCCCAGCTAACTCTCCATCATGGTTGTGCTTTAAATCTATTTGGAATGTTCTATAAACTGTGGCTCCAGTTTTCTGGTAAATCTTCCGTTTTGTTTAAAGCTAAGCACATTTTTAGCTTCCTCATGTACACAGAGGGACTATTACTAATTCCCCTTGAAGGTCTGAGTGCTGAATGAGGAGGTTACATATCAAAGCACCAAGCCCACAGCAAGCATTCCATAAACAGAACCCATTATGGTGGTGTAATTCCACATAGCTCTACTGGAATCTACTGACCACTGTAGAACAGCCAAGTCAGGACACCAACCCCTAGACCTATTCCTATAATTCCAAGCCAGTCCTACAATGGCAAAGTCATGAAGGCTTTTACAAAATGGTCTTTGTATACGGGAAGTGGCTGAATTACCAGACAGTAGGTGAGATGGGTCTAATGACTAATAGTAAAATGACACCATAAAACAAACCCTTGGAATCCTCAGAACAGGAGCCATGCACTTCACATGAGGAATCCATTCTCCTCTTAGGTCTTGGATCCTGGGAATTTGATCACAAGACACAAACTATCATGCATCACACTGCTATTAAATGAACATCTCTGAGACTTCCCCAATTCTCTTAAAGAGATCCTTTGTTTTGGGAGTTTTATTAGAAGATACAGTGTGGTCTAGCAAATGCTTCGGTTGTTTTTTATGTCATTCAAAAGTGTGCAAAATGGTGTAATTCAAAATTCTAAATGTGAGGTCAAAAACAGATGTAAAGCTTTCTGGTACTTATAACAAAAATGCAATCCAGTATATGTATCTGACATTTCCACCCTGTGAAACATTTGATGATGTATGTGATTGTGTGTGTGTGTTGCTTATATGCATTAGGAATTTTACACAAGCATACTTGACACTAATATACTCTTTTTAAAAAAAAAAAAAAAAAAAAAAACTTTATTTTATTTATTTATTTATTTATTTGCCTTGGTGTTTGCCTGGAACTGGAACTACAGACAGTTGTTAGCTGCCATGTGGGTGCTGGGAATCGAACCGGAGTCCTCTGGAAGAGCAGACGGTGCTCTTAACCGCTGAGCCATCTCTCTAGCCCCTAATATACTCTTTTTTTACAAACAAAGAACCTGAGGCACAGACTGAAATAATGTAACTCAGTCTCACATCAGTGGTAGACTCCCATTGAGGACATGAATTGATTCACACACACCCAGTATACCCATGGTCCCATAAACACCTATCACAAGGCTAGAAGAAAATTAGGACACAAGGGACTGGTTATATGCCCAGTTCACTGTCCATTCTTACTTCTTCTAAGATGCTCTTTCTGCCAACAGCAGCCAGTCAGCTTCAAAGACTCCCAGGAAGCCTGCTTCCACAGGGCGCTCACACTCCCTCCAGACACCACCACACCACATCTTGCTTGTTATTTTTATTTTTCCAGTATTTCTCAATTTGAAAACAGAACCCATCACTGTTGATTATTTTATCCAGTGCCTTAAATTACTGGCCTCAGAGTAGATACCCACAAAAAAAAAAAAAAAAAAAAAAAAAAAGGCCTGCAAACTGTGGCTGCAGATGACATCCAGGCCTGCTGGTCTAGCCTAAGACATTCCTACCCTACCATCATATTACAATCTTTCATTCCTGGGCTGTCAGTCACTTCATACTATAAATTAAAGAACTATATCTGAGTTCCCTGACACCCTTAAATACCAACTAAAAATATCATCCCAGGCTGCCTTTAATTTAGAGCAGGACAACGAAACACTGCCATATCATCGCTGAGGCAGATTCTGAAAGGAGGCAGGAATTTTCCAAATATATACTGCCCCCCAGACCCAATAAAAAGTCTTTGCTAGCTACAGACTGGTCCTGAGCTGTTAGGCTCTCTACTTGCCACAAGACCAGAGAATAGCATTATGTGGCTAACTGCAAACAGAAATACAGCAAAAATGAAATCTGTGCAATAAAGACAAGAGGAAGCGGGAAATACAGTGGGACCGAGAAGACCACTCCGCCTAGCTAGAGCATCCCCAAATCTGCATGCTTCACCACAGATGTGGTGGTCAGGTGAATGTAGTTCTCACAGGGTGTAACTTCCTGCAGAAGGTTGTTCTAAGAAGAACCTCCTGACCCTAGACCCCCTGGCCCTTCCTGACTCACCCTGTGATCAGTTCTGCATGTACACTCACACCTTCCCTTTCAATTTCTCCACCTTGTGACAGTCAGGAACCCTCACCAGGTCAACAGCTCCATGCTAACTGAACCACCAGCCACCAGAATTAGTTGTCAAGTGCATCTTAGTCAAAAAAAGAAAGAAAAACTAAACAAGGGCAAAACCCAACACTCGGTATTCAGTTACAGCAGAAGGAAATGGAAATCTAATTTAAAAAATTCCAAATCTTAAAACATTAAAGAAAAGTCAGTCCCAAATACAGCTACCTTCCACACACACACACACACATACACACACACATACACACACACACATACACACATACACACA
>PVIH01009994.1:30877-53541 GCA_004025045.1 Sigmodon hispidus | reverse complement strand
ACTACTCAAGGCCCAGACCTTTTCCAAGATACCATGTTGTACCTCACCTTCCACTCATTCCAGGGCAGAGTTCAGAAAAATAAAATGAAATAAAAATAACTTCTCTTTAAAAATTAGAATCAGGGGCTGGAGAGATGGCTCAGCGGTTAAGAGCACTGTCTGCTCTTCCAGAGGACCCGGGTTCGATTCCCAGCACCCACATGGCAGCTAACAACTGTCTGTAGTTCCAGTTCCAGGCAAACACCAAGGCAAATAAATAAATAAATAAATAATAAATAAAGTTTAAAAAAAAAAATTAGAATCATTAAAATCCATCTGCTCTGTAGATGGAGATTTCTGTTAACTGAACTGACCCATGTGCCCAGAGCCAAATGTCTTCTTTGACCTTGTGCTCAGAAAGGAGTTCTCCACTATTTGCTGTCCACTTAATATGATACACAACACTATTTCCTCAAGACCTTCTACTCTTGGTTTTGGTTTCCGGTTGCAGAGAGTGGGGGATGGGGGAGCATCTTGGCTATCTTCTTGGT
Organism: Sigmodon hispidus; assembly: GCA_004025045.1. Lineage (NCBI taxonomy): Eukaryota > Metazoa > Chordata > Mammalia > Rodentia > Cricetidae > Sigmodon > Sigmodon hispidus. Next base: position 53,011 of record PVIH01009994.1, on the reverse strand, counting down.
TGATTCTCTTTGCTTTGGCTTAGGAGAAACATGTCATGATAACCTAGGACTTGAGAACCCAATGTGCCTGTCCCTTGTTCAGTAAGCTCATGTCACTATACCACTGAGTGATCAGAGCACTGATTGTCACTTCTATTTTCCAGCTAAGTTACTTTGACACCACCTAATTCCAAAGCTCATGCAAACTTCACCATCATATGCAGTTGCTTTGCAAACTAAACAGGCTTTCAGATCAGTGGGGTCATTTGATGTTTATGGAAAGTCAACAGAAGTATCATTAGCACATGAACTCTAGCATTGGATTTCCTGGATATAAATCCCAGCTCTATCTCATACCCACTATGTGGCCACGGAACAGACACTGAACCTGTCTGAGCCTGTTTTCTCATATATAAGATAAAAAAACATTACAGTACAGAAAACACTTGTGAACTAAATAACTAAAACATAAGGGCTTAAAGTGTCCAAGGGGTTTACAGATTTTTCCCAGGCCTCAGAGTCAAAAGTAGCAGCGCCATCAAACTGCTTCTAACAGTGGTCTCTTCTGATGGTCCCTTGTCCTCCAAATCTAACTTCAGATGTGGCTTTGATCAGAATACTTGAATTAAATGATTATTCTACAAGTATTTCAAAAACTGTCTAAGACTGGAAGATAACACATCGCATCAATGTGGCAGAGATTTTCCAGTTACCAAAGGTTTTATGAAAGTCAACACAGATTTAAAACTAGCACATTATTATCAAAACTGACTGTCTTCATAAACTGTGCAAGGGACAGACTATCCTTGAAAAATTAGACACAACATTCTTCTAGGCCTCATCACTGACAGTCCACAGCTTTATGACCTGATGCTGTGTCTCCAAATTCCCAAGTGCACACAATTTGCTGTCCACCTTTTCTGGGAGCCAGCCAATCCCACACACAGTGGACCAAGCATTTCATGAGAACAGATCTGGGTTCTTGTTTCCCTTCCTGATCTGGGCAGAAGCAGAAGTGGCATTGAAGATTAATCAGATCCCACTAAAACCTCACTAGGTCGGGATCTCTGGGGAAAAAGAGTCTTATGGTATGTTTCCTACTCTAGAACAACAACAAAAAAAGTATCCTTCCTTAATAAATAGTTTGGAAGACTCTGACCCAGAGGAACCAATGTTACTTCTGAAACCTGGCACAAGAAAATCACATTTTCATGGTACACGACCCTATTCTGCTTGAAATGTTTTTCAAAAGCATATTGATTTTGTTAAAAAAAAAAAAAAGAAAGAAAGAAATTAAAGATTTTAAAAAGAGATTTTGAAATTATAAAAATCAAGAGGCCAGTTAGGTTATCAACAATATTAGGCTGGTCTTCGAGTGCCAGCTCTGAGCTATGATAAAAATGAAAGGTCCAAATTTTAGATTCTCATTCAGTCCAACCTGGAAATACCCTGAGCTAAGTCATTCACAGAAACAGTGAGCACTCCAAATGCACACACAGTGAGCACTCCTGATGCACACACACAGTGAGCACTCCTGATGCACACACAGTGAGCACTCCTGATGCACACACACAGTGAGCACCCCTGATGGACACACAGTGAGCACCCCTGATGCACACACACAGTGAGCACTCCAGATGCACACAGTGAGCACTCCTAATGCACACACACGGTGAGCACTCCTGATGCACACACACAGTAAGCACCCCTGATGGACACACAAGGTGAGCACCCCTGATGCACACACACGGTGAGCACTCCAGATGCACACACAGTGAGCACTCCTGATGCACACACACAGTGAGCACTCCTGATTCACACACAGTGAGCACTCCTGATGCACACACACAGTGAGCACTCCTGATTCACACACACAGTGAGCACTCCTGACGCGCACACACACAGTGAGCACCCCTGACGCACACACACAGTGAGCACTCCTGATGCATACACACAGTGAACACTCCAGATGCACACACAGTGGGCATTCCTGATGCACACACACAGTGAGCACCCCTGATGCACACACACAGTGAGCACTCCTGATGCACACACACAGTGAGCACTCCTGATGCACACACACAGTGAGCACTCCTGATGCACACACACAGTGAGCACTCCTGATTCACACATACAGTGAGCACGTGAGAAACTCAAGTTGCTTTGTAACAAAAAGAGGCAAATCATTGATGGTAAACATAAGTATCCCCAGAATTGTATGTTAGATCCACATGGTGTGAACAGACCTTAATAAGTTTCAAGATGTTCAAATGTAAACCAATATAATCTTTGCAAGATTTTTGTAAACTAATCAAATAACCAGTACTTTACAGTTGAGTGTTACAAAATTTGGGATCTCGAGCTGGAGAGATGGCTCAGCGGTTAAGAGCACCGTCTGCTCTTCCAGAGGACCCGGGTTCGATTCCCAGCACCTACATGGCAGCTAACAACTGTCTGTAGTTCCAGTTCCAGGCAAACACCAAGGCAAATAAATAAATAAATAAAGTTAAAAATTAAAGAAATATATATATATATCTGGGATCTCATTCCATCTCTATCTTCAGAATTTCTAAAAATAAGGCAAATTGTACTAGATTTTCAAGGCTGTCACTGTTACAAGTGCAATTAGCATAACATAAGATCTTGAAACTGGGCTAATTCAGTCTTCTATATGTAGATGACCCCCAACCTGACAATTCAGACAGAAAGCAAACTAAATTTACTGCTGGACACCAAAAATACCGTCAGCAGACAGACACCTTGGTTCTTTACTTTCCAAATCTGCCCTCCTACTTCTTACCCAAATTGTAGCTCTCCTCTTCCTGGACAGAAGCCTTGTCCTAACCAGTCACCCTAAAAACAGAACCAACTGACCCCAGGGCTGCCTCTTCCTCCACCACAATAAAACCCACGTGAAACCTGCCCTGAGCTCCAAGTTAGACCAAGGGTGGGGGTGGGAATGCAGGAAGGGCTGACAAAGGGCAGAAAGAATATAGAAACAGGGGAGCTTGGGAATGTCACAACCAGCATTTCCCAGCTCCTGACCCCACACTGAGAGACTAAAAGGCATGGCCTGCAGCTGGTCCCAGCTTGAACTGTGCACTCTGCCAAGAGAGAAATAACAGCAACAGCCCCTGACCCTGCAGGCTTCTAACCCTGGGCCAGTCCAGTTCTTCCCTCTGTCTCCCCTTCCCTGATCCTCCCCTATCTCCCACCACACAAGCCCAAAACCCTTGCTGAAAAGGACAGCAGGACCAGTCCCAAACTTTGATGCTACTGTGGCCACAGACATGAGCCAGTGTATTGCTACTAAACAAGTGTGCCAATCGTCTTCAGAAGATATTATTGGAGCATGCATTTTATACTCAAAGGGTTGAAAGGAGTGTGTTGCATCAAAATAAGCCCACAATACAGAGCAAAACCTTAAGTTACTTTGGAAGCAAGATGCTGGTGAAACTTTGCTCCATGGTTAGACTTAATTGTGCCCCAGATGCTTTAAGAAAAAAACAAAACCAAACAAACCTATTCACCCTTTTCTGGCATCAGAAGTTCACGGTCTGGGAAGTGTGCCATTGTATGCATGTGACAAAAGCCTCCCATGGGGCACATCTCTTACATGGAAGCAGCATCAACAGGGCTGCTCCATTACTTTAGGGCTTTCTCTGCAGGCATCCTTATCTCTGGCTCTAGCTAAGTATTGACCAGCATTTGGCTGTGTATTCATTCCTTCTCTCACAGCTGGTTGAAGACTCAGCAAATGCTAGAGTGAAAGCCACCTCTCAGACAGCTATGTCGGAGTAGACATCCCTTCTTATCTTTCTTTTTTTTTTTAAAAAAAACTTTATTTTATTTATTTATTTATTTGCCTTGGTGTTTGCCTGGAACTGGAACTACAGACAGTTGCTAGCTGCCATGTGGGTGCTGGGACTCGAACCCGGGTCCTCTGGAAGAGCAGAGGGTGATCTTAACCGCTGAGCCATCTCTCCAGCCCCCCTTCTTATCTTTCTAAATGGAGTGGAGGTCTGAAAGGGAGCCGGACAGCAGGCTGCAGGGAAGACTTCCCCAATCTAGGACTAGACTTCACCAAGAGTTTACGAGTCTAGGCCAACTTCCTTGGTTCCTGCCCCTTGTCAATACAATGTTGAGATGCTTACAGGACAGACGGTCCCAGATGGCTGAGGAATAGAGTAAAGCTATCTGCGGACACAACATATTACAACAGCATCTTCTACCCTGAGAAAGAATTGAAAAATCAACATGAAACACATAACAGTACAACATTTCATGCAGGCCAAACAATTTTGAATACCTGGCATTTGAAGCTGGGAATTATGACCATATCTATCATTTTTTTTATTACAAAAGCAATATATGCTTTAAGTACTACACGTTGGAGATCTAGCAATTCTCCCTCATGTCCACAGTACTCCCAGATGGTACTCATCAAGCTTTATCTATGCACATACTAATGCAACATAGACACACTCAAAAACATATGCCCATTTAAACAGCAGGCTCATGCTCCATGCATTACTCTAGAACCTGCTTTTATTTTCACTGAAAATAGAGACTACTTTGTCATCCAACATGACATGTGTTTAAAGGTGCAGCAGGAAGGCACACATCTTATGAGAAGCCATCAAGTAGCATGGAAAACATTTATTGATGTCAGTATCTACAAACTAAAGTCAATTTTCTACTTTTGTCTTATAAACAGAAAGGGCATTCCAGAAATAGTTTAGAAAATAAAATTATGTAGGGCTGAAACCCAGACATTTTGTCTGCTAAAGACTCATGAACACTAGCTAACATTTGGCATTCTGTTGAGAGGGGGATGGTTTTTTTTTTTTAGTGGCCACAACAAATCAGGTATTCAGATGCACACAATGCCCTTCTCTCCCATTTTCAATTCATCTAAAAGTGAATTGTGCTGCTTAGAGCCAAAAAGAAAAATGACCAGCAACATTAGTTAGGATATAATTGATTCCTCTTATCTTCATCTCAGAGGCCAATGTTTAAATGCCATCTTTTATTTGCTATCAGACCCTTCTTTCAGAGAAAACTGCAGAATGGCCAAGCTTTCCCACCTAAAGGCAGCACTGAAAGGTGAGGTGATGCCAAGCCAAACAATGACACCTTCTAGGCCTGCAGCATCCAATGCCTTTCCCATTTGGATCACCATTTCAGGTAAACTCTGAACTGGAACCACTCCTCAGATTAGCATCCAGTTATCAAAGTGATGTCCTGAAAGCAGGACTCAGAAGTCTCCCATTACTGTGAAACTTCCTCAACTTCCTACAGTATCAATCACGGAAGATAAGTAGTTCATCTTCCGGATGATGAGCTACTTCCTAAAGAAATTAATCACTCAAAGTCACCCTTGGGCTACACTAAATGCTGTGATTTCAGGGCTTAAGAGGGTCTGGAGGTCACAAGTTCGTGGACCCTATGGAGCTTCCATGGCCCCTTGGGAGGATAGAGCAGCTGTCAACCAGAAGGAAGGTTCTGAATCTGCTGGACTTTCTAGAATTACAAGAAATAAACTCCTGTCATCTAGAAGATACCACATCTAAAGCTTTTCTAAGTTATCACTTTTATGTTTCTCCTTTTATTTCTATTTTCTCCCCACAATGATAAAGAAAATGGTGCATGCCCCAATAGTACAGCTCATTTCGATGCACAGTAGCATATTTTTTAAAGGAAAGAATGCAAAAGCAAAGGAAAAAATCCATTACTACCACCTCTATCCGATCTATTCTGTTTGACTCTCAGGCCCTGGCATAAAAAGTCAATAACCTATTTCATTGGTTGAATTCACACCACACCTGTATTTCTGCACATGAAAATAAATCGATTTTTCAATTTGTGTTTTAAATCCATTTGAGGAACATAAGACAGCAACATTGCATAGGCTTTTCTAAGGAACCTTTAAAGCCTGTGGTTTGTCTGCTGACGGATATGTTTACATGGCCATGTTACACTTGAGAGTACATGCAATCATAATTCCAGTTTCTGAGTAGCACGTGCAGATCCATTTATCTACTGCAGTCTTTCTATGTACAAGAAGGCGGTATCTTTTCCAACAGCTCACTGCCATGTTTTGGTGGACAGCTTCTAAGTGAGCAGAGTTTTCTAATCTTCTAAAGGCATTCAAGATGCCAGGGAGACTCAACACTATCTAAACTGATGTCCTCAGAAGTAGAGATTGAAACACCACACTCACGGCAACACCTTGCACACAGCTGATGTTTAAACACCATTGGAAACACTTGATTCATCAGTCTGACGCATACGCCAATCTAGCAAACACTCAAAACTCTCTGAGGATATAAAAGAAATGCCCCAAACTGCTTAAGAACAAAAAGCAAAGAAAGTGTGATGTAGAAAAGCCAGCTCTGCCACAAAACCCAAAACCTAGAAGTGGCAGGCAGGGGCCTCTGCTCACTCACATATATTTCATTGTGATCGAAGCGCTTCTTGAGGTTGTCTATGAATGTCTCCTCATTGAGAGGTTCCAGAAGAACCATATCTCCAACACCAATCATGTTGTCCAGAAGCGAGGATTTCACCTCCATTTTGGCCATGGTCTCCAGCTGGAAGAGAGCGGAGGGTGTTAGTTCAATGAACAAAACTCTTTCAGATGGGTTCTCTCTGTGTGTAGCTGCAGAAATGACCTCTACCTGCCACATGAAATGTCATCATATCCCTCCCCACAATCCAACATGCTAAAGTTGCCATGATACCAGCCTACTACCAAAGGAACCTTCTTCCCAACCACCCTTCCGGGCAAAGTCCATCAACACACTGATGAGGAGCCAAAGTCACTGTTGTCTTAAGTGATCTATCTCCCCTTTCTAAAACTCCAAGGCACCCCTGCTCCAGCCCTTGCATATCAGTGTCAGACTAGGCCATATATGAACCTATTTACTCTAAGATGCCTGGCCTCGGCTTTCTAAGATTAATTTACAGTGCACTGTTCCAAGAAACTGTGTTTTAAATGATGCCAGTAACCCTTAATCGTTCACCAAGTCAAAAACTTAACCTGCAATAGCAAACTCACAATAACCCCACTAGGGGCATTGTTAACTCCACCTTAATATGAGCTATCTGGGGCTGGAAAGGCGGTTCAGTGGTAAAGGTACTTCTCACCAAGCCAGGAGAAAACCAACTCCTGTAATTTCTCCTCTGACGTCTGTGCATATATACACATGTATGTACTCACCCCAAACATATTAATTTTAAAAATTTGTATGAGGAAATTGGGCCAGCAAAACAGCTCAATGGATAAAGGAATTTACCATCAAGTCCGACAATCTGACCCTAACCCTAACCCAGGATCTAAGGGAAAAAAAGTTATCTGATCTCTACACCGTAACACATGGTCATCAAATCACCCACATATACACAAAAGTAAATGTTTTGGGTAGTTTTTGTTTTGTTTTTTTTTAATGAGAAGAAAAATCAAAGCTCCACTTGCTGTGATTACTTACAAGTGTTTCATATGTGGTGTAAAAGAATCCCATAGTGTGCCCAGTATGCCCAATGTGCCCAGTACAATGGTGCATGCCTTTGATCCCAGCACTCGAGGCAGAGGCAGGTGGATTTCCATGAGTTCGAGGCCAGCCTGATCTCCAGAGTGATTTCCAGGACAGCCAGAGCTACATAGAGAAACTCTGTCTCAATGCCATCACTACTTGGGCACTATAACGGGAAGAAGTTTCATCCCAGGCACTAGAAGCTTATTTAGAAGAGCCCAGCCTGTAAGTAAACAGAGGCTGCCTATGCAAAGTAACTAGGCAGGGTAACCTCTATGCCCTAACAGCCAAAGCAATTTAACTCACAATGACTACATCCAAATGCTACTTCTCCTTTGGCTCAGAGGGGAACTCTACCCTAAAGAAACAGAAGTATCCTGTAACAGCAGCCTTCTATTACCTGGGGGGGGGATCCCCAGGAGAGCTGGGGAAAGTCCCCAACTCTGTGCTGCAAAGGAATAAAGGTCCTTCAAATGTCTTAACAGAGGAAGGTGTGGAGTGTTAATCATATAAATGAAGACATTTGTCACTTCTTCCCTTACCAGATTAACTCACTGCGCCATTTCCTACGGTGCCTGGTACAGAAATCAAGTTTAAATGACTTCAAGACACAGAAAAGTCAGGAATGAAGGCAGAAAGGAAGGAGGGAGAGAAGGAATCCCTGAAAAGCCAAAAAGGAACCAAGCAAGACACAAGATTTTCTCCAATACTTATGGACTAAGTAAGTGTTTAAGACTCAAGAGAGGGGCTGGAGAGATGGCTCAGTGGTTAAGAGCACCGTCTGCTCTTCCAGAGGACCCGGGTTCGATTCCCAGCACCCACATGGCAGCTAACAACTGTCTGTAGTTCCAGTTCCAGGCAAACACCAAGGCAAATAAACAAATAAATAATAAATAAATAAAGTTTAAAAAAAAAAGAATAAAAAAAAAAAAGACTCAAGAGAAAAGAAACTGTTTTTACTAACAGATGCTATAGTTTCGTGACCACCACCCTTGGAATAGCTAGTCCAGGAGCACCACCTAAACCCAACAATCACAGAACAGGGACAGTCCCTGCACTCAGCTGGGTGAGGTGTCTGCCATTTCCAGGGGCTGAGCAGCAGTGAGAGACACGTTCCATGGGAAGACAATGTACATGCAACTCTGTCAAACCAAATTAACATTTTAATCAGATTTCAAGTTGTTAGACTGTGAGGTGTCAAAAACACTCTGGATTTGCAAAGACATTACATCTAAAGTGGTAGTACGAGAAGAGGGTTGAGGGATTAAGAAGTCGCCTAGAGGTTTCAAAACAAGCACCTTAACCCAGCCTTCTAAACAAGCCAAGTGGCTGAAGGGAACTCTGCAGGGGGCGGGGGTGGGGAGGGTTGTTTCTGGATGGAGTCTATTTATAGAAGCAGCTGGAGACACAAAACAGCTGGCTCCGGGCGGCAGGTAACAGTAATTAGACAGCCAACCTGAGGCCTCACTAAACCTGCTGCGCCCTCTCCACAACCACACAATTCCAGGAAGTACAGTAATCCAGGGTGAACATTCTATCCTAGACTTATAACCTGATGTAGGTACAAATCAATTCAGAAAGGGATAAAAATTGAAAATATAATTTTTGCAAAAATATAACATACAATAAAACAATCAAAAACTGAAAAGTTAATATAAGCTTCATTTTGTTATGGACACAGTTTGTCATTTTAGCATCTATGTATCTGAGAATGACTTGATGATGAGATGGTTTCCATCATTAAAGGTAAAAAGAGACACAGGAAATCCAGGGGAGTACTTCCACACCACCTTACAAGCGAACTGTTACCCACTACCTCTTGCATAGGTTGAGCTCACCTTGAGATCTTAATAAAACACCTGGCATATTTGCTCCACCAAGCAAAAAGAAAAAGCTATGACTAACCTATAACTAAATGGAAACAAATTTCAGAAGCATTTGCTAACTCAGTGTTTCCTTAAATCATTAAAAGAATTTCCATGGTTTTATACAGGAAAATGAGAATACATGTAGGACACTAAGAATACTTTCTGTGTGACACACAAATATGCATGGACATGTCAAACAAAAAGATGTGTGTGTGGTCCCCATTCCCAAAGCTGTCACAGGAGTCTACACTGCTCTACCCTATACTCCAGGTATCACAGCACATTAAACCAACCAACACAGACCATCATCTAGTTACTGTAGCTGATTCGAGACGCCAAACCTGATGCTAGCTGGGATGTCAGCACCACAGTTCTGTCTACCTCTGAGGATTTGCAGATGTGACATCTGGAATGGCTCAGGACACCTTCTCTCATCAAAGAGGCTAGTACCAGAAGGAAATGGCATATAGAAGAGGCATGGCAGGAAAAAGATTAGTGATGGAATCCTAACGACATCACAAACCTCTGGATCAAACTGCCAGTACCTCCTTTCTCAAGGTTTCTGTGATGTGAGCCTCTTAGCTCTTTATTGTTGAAGTACCCAGAGTTGATCTTCCACAGTTTGCACCAGAAAGGATCTTACATTGAATCCAAGAAACTGGTGCCAGAAGTGGAATGTCGGAAGCAGAGGTTTGAACCAGCTGAGCTAGGGCATGCGGTGTGAAGTGGAGAGCACAGGAACTGCCCATTTTAGGCCAGCAAGATCATATTTAATGTCTATTACTGGAGTCACTGGCCGAACCATGCATGCCCTTGGGACTCAGACCTCGTACCTGTAACACTAGGGAATTTGAATTCAGGAAATTCAGAATGCCAGAGCCATGTGCCTGACACTAGCCTGTCTAAAAGGCCAGCAAGGAAAGAGTTTTCCACTCAGAGGGGTCACTGTGCCGGCAGCAGTCCAGCTAAAGCCAACTGTCTGAGCCCTCCCAGTGCAAAGAGGGAGAATCTAGAAAGTAGCAGCATATCCTGTTTCTTCTACTGTCAACCAAGATTGACAGACAGCTCTCTGCAGAAAAGGAACCAAGGCCAAGAGATATATTCTCAGGTCAGGCTCCTAAGGCTTGGCAGTATTTTCAGTGTGTGTTACCAGTCCATAGAAGTAAGACAACCGGGGCTGGAGAGATGGCTCAGCAGTTAAGAGCACCCCCTGCTCTTCCAGAGGACCCGGGTTCGATTCCCAGCACCCACATGGCAGCTAACAACTGTCTGTAGTTCCAGTTCCAGGCAAAACACAAAGGCAAATAAATAAATAAATAAATAAATAAAGGTTTTTTTTTTTAAAAAAAAAAAAAAAAAAAGAAGAAGTAAGACAACCTTACAAAAACAGCTACATTTTTAAAGACCAATAATGACAAACTCTTGCTGATGCTGACATATGATTGCTTGGCCCTTACCCACAACCTACCCTGGAGACTCCTAACTCACAAGAACTACTTAAGTATGCAAGCCTCACAAAGTCTTCTCCACAGTGTTCACTCACAGGGCCATAAAAGACAGATGTACAAAAGACCTTCTCAGAGATCAGTGGGTGGCTACATTGTTTAGCTACACAGAGGAGAGATACATAATTCTGTATAGAGCATTTTATCTTCCTACATATGGTAAAGCTAGGTATTTCTTGCGATAACAAGCGTCAAGTAGGACAGTTTAGAGTTTGACCACACAGCAAGGCCCTATCTCAAACAACAAACAAAAACTGACTCAAAACCAACTGTATGTATGGGGACAGTTGAGATCAATAGTAAACACCGGTCTTGCAGGCACTATTGGGCACTCATTTATGGTTCCACTTGTACCTGATCTACCATTTAGGGAGCTCGAAGTTACAGACTTGTGGGGAGTTACAATCTGTGGCAGATCTACATGCCCCCATCCCAACATAGCAGAAGATGAGAGCCCAGAGCCCAGCGTGCACCCAACAACCTAACTATGCTGGGAGTGAGGGCAGCAGATGGCCAGGGCCAGGGCCACACTCCCCACGCCTGCACGAAGACCACGTGGCCCCTGCAGCATGGCTCCTGCAGTCCAGCTCTGAAGTGACCTTGCCCTTGTTAATTTCCTGACCTCTCTGAAATTCTAAATGTATGCAGCCTTCAAACCAAATCCTTAGATGACATAAACTGCACATACCTACTACACAGTACCAAACCATTGATAGATTATATTGTTTTATGAAATCTAACTTTCCTTCCTATCTTGATGAAAGCCATCTATAAAACACAATGACTGGAGGAACTATCTAAGGGCCACAGGAAGCAGGGTCCCTGGATCTCAGGGTGACTGAGCAAGCAACCAGCCCACTACCTAACTGGTGCTGGGTGACTCCATGTCTTCCTGAGCTCTATTCAGCCAGTGTCGGTGTCCGCAAGGCAAATCCGCCTTCCCCAACCGGCTCTCATCTCAGCCACCTCCAAGTGACTATTGATTTTTTTCAATGTAACTAGTTCATTCACTCGAAACCTATAAAGCACAAAACATAGTTTAAAATATTAAAAGCTTCATTTCAAACTATCTTCAAAATCAAAAAGAGAATGCAGCATAAACTATCCCAAATCATCCCTTAACCACTATATCCTACCAGGTCAAAAAAGTCATCTACCCAGCGCTCACCTTACATTACAAGCTGCCTACCACGAGAACGAGACACATTGTAACTGCGAATATTGAAAATACCAAGACAGCATCCATCCAGCTGTCAGCCACACACATGGACAAAAGAGCATGTGAATTACATGAGCATTACACCTTCAATATCAAAACAATATGAAAAGCTACTTCAAATTAATAATCAATATCAATAATCAACCAGAAATGGAGGCTCAGCAGAAATAATACATCATCTAATTGCCCCTACAATGAATTGAAATTCTTAGTATAGCACAGGCCTGCAACAATTAACACTAAGAGGAAACACTTGTGCATTTGAAAGGGGGTGAACAAATCAGAACTGACGTCTCAGTGAGTAACAGGAATGCCAAGGAACATTATTTTGAATCTGAAACAGCCCTTACAGGAAGCCAAAACCAATTTATGAGTGGGGCAACGCTGAAGTAAGCCATGCCTCTAACGGAAAGAAAAGGGCTTTTCAAACTACTGGCCGGGCCGGGTGGAGGTGGCCCACGCCTTCAATCCCAGCACTTGGGAGGCAGAGGCAGGCGGATCTCTGTAAGTTAGAGGTTAGCCTGGTCTACAAAGTGAGTTCCAAGACAAGGCTACACAGAGAAACCCTGACTATAAATAAATAAAATAAACCTATCTATTGTAATGTCATTAGAAGAATGCCCCAGAGGCAAAAGCTGCAGCAGGAGCTAACAGTACCAACTTCTTTAACTGACTGTTATTCCAGTCATTAACCTCCATACAGCGCTCCTGTTTTACCTTTCCTAGAACATCAGCTTTCAGTCTAAGAATCATGACTTATTCCTTGGTATTCCCCAAAGTCTATGGCACTGTCTCTGGCCTATGGCAGGCATTCAATAAAACACAAACAGAAACCATGAATGAAAATGACAACTTTGAGTCACTCTGCAATGGGCATTCTATCACATGTGTAAGTTTGGTCACAGTTAGGAAGCAGAGGAATTATATAAGAGCTTTAAGATACTTTGAGAATTTCTTTAAGAAAAAAAATCAATACCAACAATGGGACAGGAAACACAAGCACACAGCTCCTGTGAGATGACTAATGTTTTTTGAGAATGGTATGTCAAACACATTTAAGTAAGGAAGCTGGGCCAATATGACAAAATTTCAAAATAACTCTCAGCAAATCCTCCTGGCAAAACAAAGGCAAGAAACAAACCTGAAACTCTGTAATATGGTTCAGAACCTATTAGGAGCCATGGGTGAGGACGACTGGAATTCCCTCCCTCTATCTTTTAAAATAGTACCAACTATCATGGGGAGGGGTGTTAAATGCTCATTAATCCAGTACAAGCAACATGGGCAGGCCTGGATCATGGTGAGATGCTGGCATTGTGGGACACAGCAGCAATTGCTGCATCTCTCCACCCATCCATTCCCTCAAGACACAGCCCAGCAAGAGCAGCAGCAGAAAACTCCATTTTTAAGCTTTTAATTACATTTACTTAGTGTGCGTGTATGCATGCCAGGGCACATGTGCAAAGGTCGGAGGGCGGCTGTGGGAGTCCGTTCTCCCCTTCGACAGTGCAGGTCTCAGGAATGGGACTCAGGTCTACTTTTGACATTTCAAATGACCTCTTAAATGACTAAGAGAACTGTGTGTCCACTATAGAAAAAAGAGAGAGAGAGAGAGAGAGAGAGAGAGAGAGAGAGAGAGAGAATGCAGATGGCCTAAATCCTTAATTTATTAGATTTTTTTTAAAGCTAAACTCATAAATTTCTTGGCAAAGAATCCAAGTCCTCACAACTCCCGCCTTCTTCCTTGGTCTGCCTTGAGGACCCTCTGCTCTAGGCCAAACCCCACACAATACACAACATGCCAAGGCTTCCACAGGCCTAAACAGCAGCAGCAGCAGCCAAGCCACAACAAACTGTTCCCTGCTATACTCCGGCCTGAACAATGGCACCTTCCACAGACCTGGGACCAGGACACACAAACCACAGTCAGGTGGCTGCAAGCACAGCAGTGGGAAGTTATGGAAGTTATGGGCAGCCTTGGAAAGGCCACCCTTCTAAACGGAAAGATGAAGTCTGATGACAGATCACGCGGGACAGAGAAAAAAAACATAAGATGCCAGGGCTGGTTCCAGTTGTGAGCCTCACGAAGTCCCCTGAGCTTCTTAACCTAAATTTGGCCCCATTTAACCTGGTAAGAGACGTCACTGATCCAAGCAAGACACTCGTTAGGGACTGAAAGCTTGTGATCTCTCATCTGAAGCTGTGTCCCCCCAACTCTGCAGTACTAGAGAAGAGCCTCTGAAAAACAACAGCCATAGAGGCAATCAGGAAGGAGCATGATGAGATTCATGTCTTTATAAAAGATATAAATGTGAGGAGACACCAAGAAATGGGTTTCTGCAAGCCAGCAAGAACCAAATTTGGCAGGAACCAAATTTTGAACTTCGAAGCTTCAAGAGCTAGAAATAAGCTGCTTTGCCTATAGTGTGTCACAGAAGCCATGTGACACCCACATACCTCCCCCCACTGCTGTTAGTGAGCGGCTCTGCTCCTCCCCTGAAGAAGGTAGGCTGGCATTCTCGATGCAGAGAGGTCCAACTACCCAGAGGTGGTAGTGCACACCTAAAGTCCCAGCACTCAGGAGACAGGAAGTGGATCTCTAAGTTCAAGGCCATCCTGGTCTACAGAGTGAGTTCCAGGACAGCCAAGACTACACAGAGAAACTCTGTTTCAAAAAAACAAGAAGAAAGAGAGAGGGAGAGAGAGAGAGAAAGACAGAGAGAGAGGTCCAACTATCCAGCTATGTGGCTGGCACACAGGTTGTGGTGCGGAGAGTAAATCAGAGTGGTACAACACATTCTTCTACCTGGACCACCTGGAGCCTCCAATTATACACAAGAACATCTTAAAGTGAAGCACAATACCTGCTTAGAATTTGATGCCTACAGGGCAAACAGAGTCAAACTGAATTCTTTAGGGCAATATCCTCAGGCAGCAAAGTTCTCAAAAGGGCTGGGATTGGTGGGCCACACAATGAAGGGTGATTGCTGTTGCACAGTGCCAGTGAAAGCAGGCTGACACACATTTGTGACAAGGTTAGCCAGTGCTAATGTTCACTCCTGCCAACACACTTGCTAAGAGAAGTTTATATGAGTAGTGTCTATCCACTGCAGTTAACTCACAAAGGACTAGAGTTTGCTGACTTCCCAGGTTTTTATTTCGGTGTTAAAGTTAATCCCACCCCTGGCATCCTCTACAGTTCTCATCTAAGACTAAGCAGTTGCTGGTTGCAGGACTTACTTTACAGTCCTAGGCTAAGGAAGAAATGGGCAGGGCCTTGAGGCAATTTCCACAAAATAAAGCTGTTTGCCTTGTGTTCTAACTCTGGATGGATAACACAGAGAACATTAAATTAACAGGAAGTGAGGATCAAACAGATATGAACAAGAAATGAAAGTATGCTGGAGAGATGGCTCAGTGGTTAAAAGCACCAGCTGCTCTTCCAGAGGACCTGGGTTCAATTCCCAGCACCCACATGGCAGCTCACAAAAGCCCATAATTCCCATTCCAGGAGATCCAACCCCCTCACACAAAGGCGCACATAAAAATAAATAAATAGATAGATAGATAGATAGATAGATAGATAGACAGACAGACAGACAGATAGATAGATAGATAGATAGATAGATAGATAGATAGATAGATAGATAAACAGGGGTTGGAGAGATGGCTCAGAGGTTGAGAACACTGACTGCTCTTCTAGAGGACCTGGGTTCAATTCCCAGCACCCACATGACAGCTAACACCATGTGGGTGTCCATAACACCAAGATTTGACACCTTCACACAGTCATACATACAGGCAGAAACAACAATGCACATAAAATTTTAAAAGATAGGGGCTGGAGAGATGGCTCAGTGGTTGGGAGCACCGCCTGCTCTTCCAGAGGACCCGGGTTCGATTCCCAGCACCCACGTGGCAGCTAACAACTGTCTGTAGTTCCAGTTCCAGGCAAACACCAAGGCAAATAAATAAATAAAGTTTAAAAAAAAAAAAATTTTAAAAGATAAATAATTTTTTAAAAAGAAATGAAAGTAAACAGATAACTACAAATGTAAGCCCATATGGGGTCAATGTAGCCACCAAGCCGAAAGCCCTGTGTAAGAGTAAGGACATCATGGTTATCTAAGGGTTAACACACACACACACACACACACACACACACACACACACACACACACCAGTTATTCTGCAAAACCAGAAATGGGACCAATGTCAAGATTGCTTTCCACCTGAGCATGAAAACTGTCCTTATCAACAAAGCTGCCTACTAACTGGTATCCACTCAATCCCGACAGGCCATATGGGACTAGAAAACAGGACCTGGACTTTGCAGTTCATAGAGATGGTATGTTTGGGATGCTGTTTCCAGCTGTGGAAGGTGAATGTGATAAACATATCATCTAGACTAATTAGAAAGATTTTTGAGGGTTTCTTTTTCAAAAACAAAGTGGCTGCTGTAGCAACAGTGAAGGTTGTAGATTACTGATCCCCACATTTTCTGACTTAAGAGAACTCAGCCTATAAAGATTAAAGCCAGGCCTCTTGTTCAGGCGAAACCTCCCAACATTGGAAACACTAGATCCAAAGCCCTTCACTTGCTCTTTATGCACACACCCTTTGACCTGTGTCCTAAGCTGCCAAGCTCTTCACAGCAGCCCAGGGTAAGTGGCCTCATTGTGCATTACACAAGGCTTGCAGAAATAGTTTACCTAGCATGTGACCTGTTGATATTGCAACAGGATGTCATTTACAAAGTTCATGCTTGGGAACAGTAAAATTAAGTTACCAAAAAGAAGTTCTGGGAAAAAAAAAATTAATAACGTTTAAATGAGTTTACAATTTTGTGTTGGGCCACATTCATTCCAAACCTGAGCCACAGGAGGCCCACACGCCACTATGAGTTAGACACAGTTGGCACAATGCAGATCCATACCAGTACATCTATCCCAGGCTCTGCAATCACAGATCCAGGCTGGAATCCAAGGGAATTCATTCCAATTGCTAATCCCTAAACTCAGGATAAAAGCAAGGTATACAGTCTGGCAGAAATGAAACTCACTGGACGTACACCGGCCCAATATGCTTTTCCTCTTTTGACCCCAAGAGCTCACATGCCCTCCCACCCTATCTTTTGACAAGAATATTCAAATAACGGATAGTCACCTCATGCAAAGATCTCCAGTGAGTTCCACCTTTAGTCTTGATTAGTCTCGGCTACCAACAAACTGGATCTGGAACCATCTGGAAGATGAACTTCTGCAAGTGCCTGAGAGTTTCTAGATTGGTTTTATCAAATGGAAAACCACACCCTCTATGTGAGTGGCACCGTAAGAGTTGGGGTTCAAGATGTAGCAAGCGGAGCACCAGCATCCATAGCTCTTTGCTTCCTGACTGGGTGCAGCATGCCCAGCTACCTCATCATGGCTTCTTCATGACACTTAGACTGGAGCCAAAACAAACCTTCCCTTCCTTCAGTTGCCCTTGCCAGTTTTTCTGTGACAAGAAAGTAACTAATACCCATATCCCAGAGGAAGTACTGCCAGCACCACAGTGTGTCCCCCACCCCATTTCCCAGAGGTAGGTCTGCCGAGTTATAGCCGTCACATCAAAAAGGAATATGTCTACAAGGCTCAAACAACAACATCCAGCCCTCCTTTCTTTGCTTCCCCACACCCCCAAAAAGCATCCCTTACCTTCCCAAGCCCAGAAGGTCCAGAAAGCTAGTTTTAAAAGAGAGCCTGCAATCATGCTACACAACTCACACAAAGCATTACAAGAATCAATGAGCTAACGTCTGAAGGGCTATAATCCTCACAGGACAAGGTAGCCAAACACCATAAAACGCTGTTCGATCCAGACACACAAACTCAGCTGCACAGGGAATGTGCAAATTATAACCCTTAGACTTCTCAATCCATTCCCTCAAGGCGGATAAAAAAGATTCCAAGAAGTCAAATGTTTAGATTGGCGAACCTGAGACCCTGGAATCCTAGTATGAATGTAGTGAAACTGCTCAAATATAACTGGCAAGCTGTCAGCTCTCATTGGCCCTGGTGGATCCACAGATGCCACGAACACCAAGTAATTATTAAACTGAGTACAGCCGTCAGGGAAACCAACTTCCTTTCCAATGAATCCACTTGTTAATCAGAAGGTCCCAAGCTCATTTTGTTCCACAAGCTAAAAATCCCAAAGTCCTGCAGTGCCCTGCTGGCCCTCTGCTTACAGACTTGTCTGTCCAAAGCCGAGACTACTCATGCCAGAAGAATGCTCCACCTCCAGACTACATCCTAATCCTCCTTTCCCTTCACACCTTCATCGGATCACTCAGACCCAGATCCAAACTGCAGATCCAACTGTGACAGGCTGCCTTAGGCACGATGCCACCCCACACCCAAGCCTCAGTTTCCCCACAAAAGTATGTAACATATTGTCTCCCAAGTTCGTTTGTGGTTTCCATCAATGCTGATGTAATCAATTCTGGAAAGGCTGATTTCCCTCATTTGGGGAATGCTAAAGAATGTTTAAAAAAAAACTAAAAGTCAGCAAATACCAGTCCACAAAAATCTCAATAACATTCTCTCAGAAGCAAAAGAAAGCAGCAGTCTATTTAGGACTCATCATGGAAAAAATGTATTAAAAGTCTAACTATAGAAAGCATAGAAAGACATGCACAAAATAAACAGGATGCTTCAACACACAGCTATCTCTCCAGGCACAGGGAGGAAACAGATTCTGTGTGTTTACAGCTGTCTACATGAGAGCCTCACAAAGCACAACCTCTAACTTTAGAACTCTGTCTAGTTATGAAGGCACTTAGTTATGAGATCAAATTACAAATTAATAAATCTAAATATTAACAAAAGCAGAAAAGCTCATTCCTTACTAGTGTGGTTTCAATAATGGCTTTGTAGCTGTGGTAAGAAAAGTCCTTAGGAAAGAAATTCAGAAACTCCCTGAGCAGTTAGCTCCTAAAATAAAGTCTAATAAACTATGTAAACAAAGGGAAAGAAGTTTATACATTTACATTAGGTTTTCATGAATGTTTACTAGTTGAAAATTGATCAAACAAAAATAACTAAAATATTCCCTCCAAAGACCCTGATAATATAAATTCAGAAGGCAAAGCTACTTTGTAATTTGAAAAGATTTTTTTTTAAAAAAATAGCAAACTTGCTGCAGTGCCTTGTTTCACATAAAGTTGATTAAAATCAACAACCATATTACAATTTGGAAGCGTTTTCTATGTCAATTTCCAGGCTTTTTTTCTTTGTATTGTTAGAAGTGTCACTAAATTTAAGAATCAAAGCTATCATGATGCTCACTACGTGCACTGTGTCATATTTATCAAGAGCCAAGAAAATGAACCAACCATTACAGCATGCCAGAATAATTTCTAAATGATGACAAACATGTTTCCTAAATGTTTACAAAATGTCCACTTGCAGATGTTAACTAAATATGAATGACAATTCTGCTAAACTTCCGACGATCTACAGGCACCATTGGCTACTGCCCTTGAGTGTGGGCGCTCACTCCAATAACCGCCTGCACACCTTTCCCGTGAACACAGCTACTTATTACATCACACAAAAACCCACTACGGAAGTTATTTATTCCATTTGCCTATGCAAAGAGCCACACAACTCGTATTCCCAAGGGACATTTTGATATTAAAAAATGAAATGCCAAAGAAGAAACTTCCGGGTAAAATTCAGATGGGGAAATTCAGTTCTTCTACAAGCACTTGATCAAAAAGCATTTTCAAAGTATATGAGATTGTGAAGCATGAAATTAAAAGGCCAAAGCATTAATGTACACAGTTCTACCCTTTACATGTTTCTTAATGGGTACTTAGAAAAATTCGAGTCATTTTTAAATGGCATACGTATTTAGTCCTTCGGTTCAGAAATTACACTGCTCACTCACTTTTCTCCCCCAGTGTCTCCCACTGATTTACACCGCACGTCAGCACAAAGGTCATATGAAGGGAGACAGACATTCCTGTGACACGAGAACACACTAAGTACAACAAACATTTTGCCCACAGATAAGAAGGGGAAGTAGGTCAATGCCAGGCTGACAGAGGCGGCCAGAGCATCCACGAGGGCTGATCCACATGATGATCCACTGTGGACCGTCTGCTGTCTATCACCCACTACTCTAAATGAGCACCTAGCCTGCTCGGAGCACACAGAACAAGAGACCAATGTACTGATTCCCAGGCATTTGTAATCAAACTGAGTCAACAATTAATAGCAGAGTAACCAATCAACAGTGTACACCACACAACCTCTTCACTGCAAGATGTGGAATATGGAGATTAGATTTACATTTACAATCGCCCATAGAGTGGTTGGCATGGCACAAATAGCTCAGGGAAAGATGACTGTGGTAAAAATTGACCTCAGTGGATGACAAAGGATGACATGGATGTGAGCACAGACTCTTTAAAGCACGAAGCATAAAACACACTTAACAAATACTTACTATGAAAAAGGACAGTCAAGGGTGGCTGTCCTGGGCCATGGAGCTGAGAATAAAGGGGAACTGAGGCTAGGCTAGGAGTTGAACTCAAGAAGTTCCGCTGTCAGAGTGGTGGAAGCAGGTGAGAGCTGAGAGCCTCCTAAGTGTCCACACTGTAGTGTCACTGATGACAACCCATCAAGATCACAAGCAGAAAGTGGCTGGTCAGTCTGAGGAAATGAACTGATGACAGCTGCTACAATTCAGATGACAGAGGTCATCCAAGCACCTTGAAACAGATACAGAAGTGGGTAGTCATCCCTCTGTTGCTGTAACAAAATGCCAAGGTGATCAACTTAGAAAGAGGACTGGTTGATTTGGGCTGGTAGTTGGGGAGAATTTGGTCCATGGTCACTTGGCCCTATGGCTTGAGCGGTGCAGTGCATCATGGTAGCCAAGAACCCTTTCCAACCACTGTTGGAAAGCAACAGGCTCGCAAGCAAGCCTTTAAGACATGGACTTTGAAAAATCATTTCAGATTTAAACTATAGCATAGACAGCAAAAAATAGTATTTAAGTCGGGGCTGGAGAGATGGCTCAGCGGTTAAGAGCACCATCTGCTCTTCCAGAGGACCCGGGTTCGATTCCCAGCACCCACATGGCAGCTAACAACTGTCTGTAGTTCCAGTTCCAGGCAAACACCAAGGCAAATAAATAAATAAAGTTTTAAAAAAATTTAAAAAAAATTTTCCCATCTTGCAAGATGGCAGGTGAAAAAGCTGAGAAGCCTGACACAAAAGAAAAGAAACCTGCAGCCAAGAAGGCTGGCAGTGATGCCTCTGCCACCGATGCAGCCAAAAAGGGTGACTCTAAGGTGGAAAAGTCCAAGAAGGGGAAGCCTCATTGCAGCCGAAACCCCGTCCTGATTAGAGGAATCGGCAGGTACTCCCGATCTGCTATGTATTCCAGAAAGGCTTTGTATAAGAGAAAATACACGACTACAAAAACCAAGGTTGAAAAGAAGAAAAAGGAGAAGGTCCTTGCGACTGTCACAAAGCCGGTTGGTGGTGACAAGAACGGCGGTACCCGGGTGGTTAAGCTTCGAAAAATGCCCAGGTATTATCCTACTGAAGATGTGCCTCGGAAGCTGCTCAGCCATGGCAAGAAGCCCTTCAGTCAACACGTGAGAAAGCTTCGGCCCAGCATCACTCCTGGGACTGTGCTGATTATCCTCACTGGACGACACAGGGGCAAGAGAGTGGTTTTCCTGAAGCAGCTGAGCAGTGGCTTGCTACTTGTGACTGGACCTCTTGCACTCAACAGAGTTCCTCTTCGAAGAACACACCAGAAGTTTGTCATTGCCACTTCTACAAAAGTTGATATCAGCAAGGTTAAAATCCCCAAACACCTGACTGATGCTTACTTCAAAAAGAAGAAGCTGCGCAAGCCCAGACACCAGGAGGGTGAGATCTTCGATACAGAGAAGGAGAAATACGAGATTACAGAGCAGCGAAAGGCAGATCAGAAAGCTGTGGATTCTCAGATTTTGCCAAAAATCA
>PVIH01009994.1:0-30777 GCA_004025045.1 Sigmodon hispidus | reverse complement strand
CGGGATGTATCCTCACAAACTGGTTTTCTAAATTGCTAATGACCGAATTAAAGAGCTTCCTATGTTAAAAAAAAATTAAAAAAATAATAATAATATTTAAGTCATAGTCTGAGTTTGTTGGGGCAATGACTAATAGGGTGGGCTGCTTTGTGTAGTTGCTCAGATTACTCACTGCGCAAGCTCAGACAAGCAGAGGGTGCTTGCTGTAAAAAGGCACCGCACAGCCAGCAGCAGGGACTCAAATGGAGAAATTAGACAATTAAAACCCTGGGATGGTGCAAGCCTGGCCTAACAAGAAGACAACCCCCCACCCCACCCCAGGCTCATCCCCAGTCTCCATCCTGACATAGGTTTTCACGTGGTTCCCACTGGGCCAGGAACTCACTACGTAGCCCAGACTGACCTCAAGCTCCCATGTGCTAGCACCACAGGCTGTGCCACCATGCCTGGCACATGTACTGCCATAGAAAGCTGTGGCCTAGACAATTAAAGCAAAGAGTGTCAGCATGCTGTTTAGCTAAAAGTGGAACTGGCCTTTCAAAACTATATCCTGCCATATTTACTCAGTTCCAAATGTATAGTCACAAGTGTAAGTCACTTAAGCACCAAAATAACACTTCAAATCCATAGTCAAGAGCAAAAGGTCACATGTCATACCATAGCCAAGCTCTTAAAGAGTCAAAGAATAAACACATACATTGCTATTTTAAAATAAATTTGAGTTTCATACTTCAAAACTTTACAACTTTAAAACTGCCAACAGAGACAAACATTGCCCTCAAAGACAATTTCATATTCTACAAAAGACTATAAAGGACCTCAGAAAAATGTGGGTGTCCTTGTTCTAAGCTGCCAAACAGTAGGTCCATTTATGACTTCTCCATACTTGCAAATCCGGTACTGAGTGTCTTGAAAACAATATGATCTTTAGCCTGGCATGTGTGAAGGCCTCAGGTTCAATTCCTAATACTTGGGTGGGATGGGGGAAGAAGGGCCCAATCCAGATGACAAGAGGCCCATTCAAAGGTTTAAGAAGCTATGACCTTTTATGTAGAAATAAAATTAAAATATTTCAACAGACTACTGGATGAAGAAAACCATCTATACTCATTGCTATGGTTTGAATATGATTTGTCCCAATCAAAATTTACGCTGAGGTTTCATTGTACAATGTAGCAATATTGACAAGTGATGGGCTGCCAAGAACTGATTACGTCATTAACAGCTTTTTTAGGGGACTGGGTTAGTCCAGTAAAGGGCAGGTTAATAGACAGCAAATTGCTTCACTGGCCCCTCTCTTCCATGTGGGCTCACGTGCCTTCCACTTTCTGCCATGAATCAAGGAAATGCTGGTGCATGCTCTTGGATCTCCAGAATGACAAGCTAAAATAAAACTTTTAAATAAATTACCCAGCCTCATCTATTCTGTCACAGTAATAGAAAACAGTCTAAGGCTTGAATACACATATCAGAAATCCCTCATTTCTAAGTGAACACATACAGTTCAGAAACCCAAACAACCAAATGCTTAGCACTTACTTCCACGGTTACTCTGATTCCTTTATTAATATGCCTGTCTGGGTATCCAGCTCAGCATCAGACAGGATCTTAATACCCACACAGCTTTAATCCTCTGTACCATATGTGTATGTATCTATGTATTTGTGTATGTGTCTGTCTGTATACGCTGTGTCTATGTATGTGTCAGTGTGTGTGTCTGTGAGTGTATCTCTCTGTGTAGTCTGTGTGTTTGTGTGTGTGCACATATACATAAAAAAAGAGCGTGTATGTTAGCTATACCATATGCAATGGGATATTCTGACCCAGACTCTGTTGGGATTGCAGCCCTTCTCAGGCTAACTTCAACTAAAGTTGCCTTCCTGAAAATAAAAGAAACTCAAAAACAAACTCTGGAAGAAAAAAAAATAATTTGTGAAATATATGGCAAATACAAATGCAAATTCTTACTGAACTTGAATCTAAACCGATATTCCCACAGTGCTTTTTCTTTCCAACCACAAACTGAGGGACACAGTAAGAGAAACCATGAGCCCAACGTCCTATGACGGTTCGCACTAGCAAATGCACTTTACAGTTAGCCTGATGGAGACTTTATGACTGGGACCCTACGCATTTGCCACCAGAGATGGGAACTGTGACTAAAGAAGAGTGCAAGGGAGAGAGATGAACTGAGTTCGTGACAAGGGCCAAGATGTAAATCCACAGGACTGGGAAAGAGATGAGCAAGAACAGGAGGGCCCAGAGAGAACAGAGTGGCCACAGGGCACAAGACAGCAGCAGCACAGACAGAGGTGCAGGCATCAGTAGGTCACTGGGCTCATAGACCATGTACGTTAGCTAGATTTGTTTTCTCAAAGTCCACATGATGAAGTCATCAGTCTCCTCAGTACACAAAATGTTTGGAGAGAGGGTCTTTCACATCAAAGGAAAAGATTCCAGTAGACCCTTATAAGAAGAAGGAATGGGGGGCTGGAGAGGCAGTTGAGCAGGTAAGAGAACCAGTTGCTCTTCTGGAGGACCTGGGTTCAATTCCCAGCACCTAGAGAGTAGCTCATAACCCTCTGGGAAGGGATCTAAAGTCTTTTAGCTTCTTCAGGCACCAAGCAAGGAGGTACATGTAGTCAAACATCCACACACATAAAATATTTTTTAGAAAGAAGAGGTGACAGATAAGACAGGTCAAGGGATGATCTAGTGGGAATACAAGGCAGCCATCTAAAAACCATTAAAAAGACCTTAGAAGGGGCTGGAGAGATGGCTCAGTGGTTAAGAGCACCGTCTGCTTTTCCGGAGGACCCGGGTTCGATTCCCAGCACCCACATGGCAGCTAACAACTGTCTGTAGTTCCAGTTCCAGGCAAACACCAAGGCAAATAAATAAATAATAAATAAAGTTTTTTTTTAAAAAAAAAAAGACCTTAGAAGAGATCTTGGAAAGCCTGCTGACATCTTGGTCTTGAACTTCTAGCCACTAGATTATGAGAGAATAGGTCTGTTATTTAAACTGTCCTGTAACATTTAGTTATGGAAGCCTTGACAAACTGACAGCATCCTATGGCCTGTTGCTAATCTAAGGTCTCTGACAGTCTACCTTGGACAGCTAAAAGTCACACAACCCTTGAAACTATTTAAAAGAAAGTGCCACCATGTCTCTGTGACCCACCACTGCACCCCTTGATTACAGCCAACCCCTACAACCATGTAGCCACTACCCTGAGTCAGTACTGCTTGCTTCTTCTACCCATAAACAATGTTCCCCAGAGTCCTGTGTCTACCTTCTCGACTCATTCCCGCCTCTAGTCACATATCAATGGCTTATTCCTTTCTACAGCTTGAACCACATCTAGACATCAGGCTCCTTTAACTGGATTCCAGACCCTGACTCCTCCCTGGCCTCCAGCCCGGCAATTCAAGAGTATGCTGAAACTCCCTCACTGGATGAGCTACACATGCCAAGATGAACCTGTCTGCTACAGCCCTGCCTGTGCTAACATCACTCAAGCCAGAAATATGTGTTTTAATGTTTCAACCCCCACCCCTCCAATACATTTGTACCACCCAACTCACGATGGAGATCTTTGCAGTCATATCACTCTGTGTCCATTGGTAGGAAAATCATCCAAAATCTGGAAGACACTGCAGTTAGCAATGTTTGGGGTGAGAAATCTGCTCATTACTGATTACCTGTATTAAGGCATCTCACCACATGAACATGCACAATTCCATAACAATTCAAAATAATGACATCTTAAAACTAGGCAGGAGGGGCTGGAGAGATGGCTCAGCGGTTAAGAGCACCATCTGCTCTTCCAGAGGACCCGGGTTCGATTCCCAGCACCCACGTGGCAGCTAACAACTGTCTGTAGTTCCAGTTCCAGGCAAACACCAAGGCAAATAAATAAATAATGTTTAAAAAAAAAAAAAAAAAAAAACTAGGCAGGAACACAGAAAATGTCCTCTGTGCTTACAGTTATCTTTCTAAATAGATACATTCAGGTCAGAAAGGTTCACTCAGAAATGACTATAGTTTTCATCTTAAGGTAGAATGCTAAAATATTAAACAAATAAACCAGAGTCACGATTATCCCAGGCTGACCTCCAACTCATTATCAAAATCAAATTCAAGATGAAGTTTAGTGCCGAATATAAAATTCCGGTCCTCCTGCCTCTAACTCCTGAGTGCTGGGATACAGACATGAACTACCATGCCTACTTTAATGCAGTGCTGAGGATCAAACCCAGGTCCTCCTGGATGGTAGACAAGTACTCTACCAATTGAGTGGCATCCCCAAAGCCATAATAGGTTTTAAAATATATTTTATTAATTATTTTATTTAAAATTTGGGGTTTTTGCATTTTGATCATAATCTTTTTTCTTCTCTGACTCCTATCTCACTAGCCCATCTCCCTTCCATCCAACTCCATCGTATTTCTTTCTCAAAGAAGCAAAACCAAGCCAAATTATGAAAATCAAAGCCAATCAAAAAAAGAAAGATAAAACAGATAAAACAAAAGAAAACCAAACAAAAAGAACACACTAGATACACTAGACAGAGAGAGATGATAGACAGATAATCAGCTTTGTGTTGGCCAGCTACCCAAGGGCCTTCCCTGGAGTGTAGCTGGTCTGGTTCATATACCCAGTGACACTCCTTGGAGAAGCTTCCCTCTCTTACAGTATCAATTGCATAGTTTCTTGGTTAGGGGTGGGACTTTCTCTCCACTGCCCCTTCTCAGTGCTGACATTTTGTCTGGCTTCACAGGTCAGTATGTACTGTCACAGTCTCTGATCGGCACCTTTTGTAACTCCACTTTCCAAACTCTATGTAACCTTCTTAAAAACTATTCTCTCATATAAAATAATCCCAAAGCGAGTTCTAATAATCTCATAGTGTGTGGATGGTTTGGGGCCACTCACTAGAAGCCCTAAGCCCTTCCCTAGCCATCCATTTCCTGACTCCAGCTGCTGTAATCCCAATACAAACTCCCATAGTTTCCCTGACACCCAGTTATTCTTTGTAACTCTCATCGTGAGATCTCAAAACTGATGGTTTCAAGATACTGAACTGAATATAAACAATACATAACTGCAGAGCTGGGGCATCAACAGAGGCAGAGAGTTCTGGTAAGAAAAGCTCATCAGGTACAAGCCAGAACTAAAAGCTGTAAGAGATCACATAGAAGGTGAAGGTGGACCAGGTAGCCCTGGCTGCCCAAAGACTACTGGAGCAACAGAAACCTACTCAGGAGCTACACAAAACACAGAATGGTACAACTTGCCTTGAGCTCCTTCCCTATATCTGGTTTTGTTTTCAAAATGCCAAGGAGGGCCAAGTATTAACATGAACTCACAACGTCACTGTGATTTCCTCAAGACTCATGTCTTGGCCTTGCTATGTCCAGGCTTAAGTCAACACCACACAATCAGAGTTCAGGAAATCAACCTGCAAGGCCATGCCATCTTCTATGTGGCTCTATGATAACACCCACCGAGCAGTACAAACAGACAGACATCCTTGCACTTGCTGCCATGCTCAGACAGATTTAAAGAATCATTAAAATGAAGATTTTTGAAAAGCAATACATTTCAGTTATCATCACACTATTGATCATACTGATCCTGTTGTGGTTGCAACAGACATAAGACAAAGAAAAAATATTTAAAAACACATTTGTTCCATTCAAATTCCAGAAGACCAACAAATTACAAAGTTCCAAAAGCAGGCTTTACTTCTGTTTATTTAAATCCCCAACTCAACTGCAATCTCCCTGAATCAGCAGTATTTCTGAGTAAGCAACTCTTCCCAGCACCGGGCTCTGCTGCCATTCCCCACATACCTCTGAGCACTGACGGGATTCTTCTGAGAAAGTACCTAACGATCAATCCCTATAGATAAACCTCACAGAAAAGAGCACTTCTCCATGCACAGTCACAGAAAGACAGGAACACAACGGGGGCTTGGAGGCTTGAGGGACTCTCCATGAAAGAAAGGAAAGGTGATGAGGTTTTGAGGGAGCTTATCAAGATTTGGCATGGTTTCTTCGTAAAAATGCATTGGGTAATTTTCCAGAATTCTACTCCACAGGTATGGAAAAGTTCAAGTTTTCTGACATATACACAATGTTGGCCATGCAAACAAAGTTGAAGTAAATAGGGAATGAGAAAAATTCAAGCCCACCATTCCCTCTACCACCCTCCAAGAATCTAGCCCTCCAAGCCACTGGTGTTCCTCGAACCCCAGGCTTAATTCGCTCCTAACCTCACCTGCTGGTTCTAGGTGTGATTTAGATGGTGAAAAGGACCTTTACTAGGAGTAAGAAGTCACATTTACTCTTTGAGCACATCCGTCACTCCTGCCTGACAGGAAATGAAGGAAAAAGGCGGGAACTAGAAAGAGGCACATTTAAGGGAGAAGGAAGAGAAGAGAGCAAAGGAGTGGCAGACGGCCACCTCACAGAGAAAGGGGCTTCCGAAGCACACAACCACCTGCTAACATGGGAGAGCTTTCTGTTCAGGTTGTGTGGAGACAGTTGAACACCATTGCTTTTCTGCAGCTCTTAAACGTCACGGGAAAGAACTCCACAGGAGATGAAGCCAGCACCAGGCCACCAATCCTTTTAGCATCCCTCATCATCTAAAGAGAGTCGACCTTGGCCTCTCCTTTTTCCAATATTGTATTATGCTATCAGTGGTCAGGGACAACAATGAAGGTGAGACAATACAAGTGTCATTTCTCTGCCATCCCCAACAGTCACCTTCAGCATTGGCCCTGGTAATTTGTCTTCCTGCAAACCTGTCCAGGGAGTGTGTGTCTCCCTGGTCATAATTTATACAAGTTTGAATATCTGGGGGAGTAGCAGCGTTAGGAATCCATTCTCAAGAAGACTGATGGATAGGAACTAATACAGAGTACCTGCTTTGAGCTGACACTTCATATGCACACACTCCTCACATAATCCCTATGACAGACAGATCAGAGAAGAAGACACTATCACATTCTGATGATGAGGAAGATAGACCCAAAGGTAAGGCCGCAGACACAAGATAGCAACATTAAATACGAAAGGCAAGGTCAAAGTGGGTGCTTTGACCAGCACTAGTGCACCATACTGCTTCTCACGAAGATTAGACTCAATGGGAGGCTCCAATGAGGTTGCCCCAAGTGCAAACCCTGGATGGCCAAATGAATGAGGTATGCGGGCTCAGGGGAATCCAGCTCACCCTCCACCCTACATCCACCCCCTGCCCTTGGGTCGGCTGAGACCCTCCCAAAAAGAGCAGACCTGACCTCCGGGAAAAGACAACTGCTTCAGGGGCTCTCAGATACCCAATAGAAGCGGTGGGTGGTGCCAATGGCAGTAGTGGTACAATTCTTCAACCAATGATGGAGATTAGTCCCTAAAACACCATCATCCTGAGCTGAAACTGCATTTAGCACACCCAGCCTCCAGAAGCTCCCAGTGTAGCAATGCAGAACTCTGCAGGTGGGGCGGGTTTGACTTTTCCACCCTGCTGCCCACGTGGCTCCAGTTCTACCCTTCATCTAGACACAGTAACAAGCTATATATTGCTAGCTGGGAAAGATCAACATTCAAAGTACAGTTTCCACTGGATGTCAGTCCATGAGGCAAGCCCCGGTCGCAGGGAACCTGGAAGTGGGGAGTCCAGCTGCATCACAGAGGCAGTCCCCTCCTTGCTCAGCCAGATTGGTTTGGGAGAGAAGAGCATACTGACTAGAATAAGGAAGTTCTTCAGTGTCGGTGAGAACGAAAACCCCCTCAGCCCCACCACGCAGAGCACCGCACCTCAGGGCTCAGCAGCCTTCATTCGTTTGGCTAATTTACTTTTCATTTTTGTGTATGTGTGTCTCTGAGCATGTGGTGCATGTGTACGGATGTGAGATGAGGGGATGTTGGATCCCTTGAAGCTGAGGTACAGGCAGTAGTAAGCCACCTGACCCTAAGAACGTGAGCTGTCTGCCAGGGTTCTCCTTCCCACGGACCACAGGGTTAATCAATCCCGTTCCTCCTCCTATACTAACTTGTTCCTCAGGCAGACTGGTGAATGCTCACTAACTCCCTCAAACAGGCCCCTCCATACCCCAATCTAAACCCTTTTTCAGTATCTGCCATTTCTCCAGCCCTGGTCCTTTCCCTCCAAATCACCTTCACGAGGATTGATGGCTCTGTGTCACCAGCCACTCTCAGCACCGGGAGGACAAAGGAGCACAAGTCCCCTGTCAATCTGGACTAGGAGAGGAAAGAGAGCAGTGGTCAGCTTCATCTCTACAACCAAATCTCTCATACACACCCTCCCTCTTCCAGGAAGGTCAAACCACATCATCTCTGCACTATTATGACCCTGTAACAGGCATCCAAATATTTGATGACTAAATCAATGACTATATTTATATAATTAAAAGTCACTTTCCTTTACTTCTAAAAGTACATAGTTTTTACATTAAAATGAAGTGTGGCATTTCCAATGTATGTTGAAGTTACCTCCTGTTCTATTGAAAGCCATCTGACATCAGGTTTCCATAGCAGATACAGGCAAGACAAGAGCTTAATCAACCGAAAGCCATCCATGAATGAATACAAAACTGATCCCTTGATATACACAGCAATCACAAAGGCACTAAACAATTCTGTCACAATGACAGGAGGCATAAACACCCAGAAAAATTGAAAAGATGAGGAAGACTTTCACACATAAACTAGGTATTAAATTTCACTGGAAGGATGTAAACAGGTGTCTATCACGTTTGTGGCTGTAAGCCATAAATATACAGCTGGCCATTCTCCTGAATTTCTACTTAAATATATACAATTCCAGTAACACAAAATTGAGGGTGGAGTGAAGGTGGGGGTGGGGCGCCACAGTGACAGGGAGAACACCTGAGCGGAGACCCAATGGGGCAGCTGTGAATGATGGAGAGTGGTGTGAATCCCAGGCCACTCACTGTGGTGGGTACACAGTGCTACTTTCAGCATCTGCTCATGCAGGACATATATTCTCAGCGGCGTCAGAGAACCATGAACTAAAGATATACAGTGAAGAGACACACCAGCAGAGTTATGTAGAAACAAGACTTGTAGGGAGGGTCCTGGAAGCATCAGTCAGAATGTGTGACAGCCACAGCACCTTCTCTGGACTTCACTGTACACATCCAAAGGCCAGGTCTTCCTGCACAGAAACTTAACTTCAAATGAAGCAGTTCCAACACTGCCCAAGAACCCTTTTTTTTTAATGTAATTTATGATCTTTATTTTTTCCACCCTGCTACTTTTTTTGTGGACCAACTTATTTAGGGCAAATTCTTTGAAAGGTCTAATTCTTTGAACAGGGAGAGCAAGTTGAATGCAGGAGTGAAGAAAGTGGATAATGGGTCAGAGAAAACAGAGATGTGGGTGATAAGAATGCTTTTTAGCAAAAAAAGAAAAAAAAATACCCAAGCCAGGCACAGCCTTAGATGGGTCTGGGGACAGTAGGCCACCTCCACAGCAAGGAAGCCACAGTCAAAGGCTTGTGGTCAACATCCTAAATCTGCCAGGATGCGCACTGTAAGGCAGTGATGGTCATGACCTTTAGGATCCCAGCATCCTGCCAACCATGGCATTCCAGAACCCGGGACTCAAAATCTAAATACCAACTTCGCAAGTTCTATCTTGAAGGAAGTTGAGAAGCCTGGGAAGTGTTTAAGAAACTACGTAACTAGAGATGTTCAAGACACCTCTGGACCTTTATGAAACTGGTGTCTCCAAATGTTACAGAACACTAAAGGAATAAGCCCTAAGTCCAACCCAGTACTTCATGAGTACACTTCCACACCCTGGAAATTTCTCCATGGCTCATGCCAGTGAGTCAAAACTATGGTTCCTTCCCCTACTTCAAATGTGGGTACATTACATGAGGACTGAAAAACATAGCTAGAAATGCAAACTGGCACAGACCCAATGTTTGTGAAAATTAAGCGATTCCTTAAGGCTCTGGCTCTGGTTCTAAAATGAATGAACACTGGCAATTCTTTTGAAGCATTTTCAAGGGGAAAAATGACCAGCAAGGAAGCAAGCATGTTTCCTATCTGAACACTGCAAACAGCTCTGCAGGAGTTCATAGTACAGAACTTGGGCAGAGGGAAAGGAGAGGCTATAGATTGGAAATGTGAGCGGGAGAGCAGGAACCCTGTAATTAATTCTCTCTCCCTCTCTCTCTCTCTCTCTCCCTCCCCCCCCCTCTCTCTCTCTCTGTCTCTGTGTGTGTGTGTGGGGGGGTGTTAATTCTCTGCTTGAAAATCTTTCATAAAACCAGAGGAGAGTAACAGATCCATGACACATAGGACCAAGTAGTCTCTTCCATTGTTCTTTCAATTCTGTTTTCTAAAAACAATCTGAAAATACTGAATTCTTAGGCTGAGTAAGCCCAGGACTCAGGAGACAGTCAAAGACGCTCAAGTCATAGGCCAGCCTGGGCTACACAGTAGAGGAGACTGTCTCATTTAATAGATTCCCACACCGTGCTACATATTAAACTCTTATTATACTAGCAAGAACTCCACCTACACCACCAGCCCCAGATGTTTTTATTACATATTTTTTATTTAAAATATTTTCTTTTATTTTATGTGAATTGGTGTTTTGCCTGCATGTATAACTGTGTAAGGGTGTCAGATCTTGGAATTACAGACAGTTGTTAGCTGCCAGGTGGATGCTGGGAATCAAACTCAGGTCCTCTGGAAGAACAGTCAGTGCTCTTAACCCCTAAGCCATCTCTCCAGCCCTTTTTAAATATATATATATATTATTATTATTATTTTATGTGAATTGGTGTTTTGCCTGCATGTATAACTGGTTTTTATTACATATTAATCAGAAATCTTTGCACGTATGTGCATCCAGCAATAAAGGATAAAACCTAACCACCCAGATTCTCTTTTGAAATAAGTTTAAAAACTTTAAAAAAGAATCTGTATTTCACGTTAATGGCAAAAGTAAGCCATCTCCCAAATGTCAGGACCCCTAAAGCCCCTAAAGACACAGCTTTGATGTCCTCTTAGGCATCTCTGTGCTAGAAGAAAAGTCAAATACCCAATCTTCCTGTCAAAAATTCAGTGAGCAGAGGAAGACCATCCATGTGCATGCACTAACTGTAATAATAAATCAAGTAACTACTGGACAATATCATAAACAGCCCATAGCATAACATGGGTAACAGCTAGTGTCAACTTGACAGACTGGAGAATTATAAGGAATATGAGCCTCTAGGCACATCTAGGAACAAACAAAGTATGCTGGAGGTGGTGGTGAGCTGCAGGGAGCACAGGACCAAAGGATGCTGGAGTTAAGCACCTTGCCAGGAACCCATGTGGGATTCACTCCATCTCACACAAAATGGAACTTAATATTCCAGGTTCGGACCTCAGTGCACAGGGCCTGAATCTTCTCACAGCATGGTAGGTTGAAGGAAACCAAGCCCAGGTTGGAGCTGGAGTTGGCACCTGTGTTTACTTCCTCTCTCCTGCTTTTGTTTATCTTCAGCTTTCATCTGGACAGCATGAGCTGCCTTGGCCCTGATCACCACAGCTGTCATAGCCATTTTCTTCATCTCAACAACATCCACTCTCTAGGCACATCCATCTGCCCTGCTACACTGTGGGTTTCCTTTGTTGCTTTTGAAGAGTGTCAAATACAGGGTCTCACATCATTCTGGAGCTTAATAAAATGCAGTGTGATGAAAAAGGCACCTAAAGCTATGGAGGCTCACAGAAAGCTGGAAGTTTGCTGCTGGGCAACTCCCCGCTCCCCTTCCCCCTTTCAGTGATCTTCTGCAGAAGTTAACATGAAGACAACAAGTTACTGCTATGCCACTGACCCTGGAGACCCCGGCACTGGCCTGGGCTGAGATACTTAGACAAACAAAGGCACAATTAACGAACTCTCTTTAAATTCTTATCTTAGGAAATAATATGTATATATATATATATATGCTGTGTGTGTGTGTGTGTGTGTGTGTGTGTGTGTGTGTGTGTGTGTGTAAGGGGGAAAAGAGAATATGGTTTGTTTTTTTTTTTAATCTTTCCAGGAGCATTCTGAGAAACCCATAAATAATTCCTGTGTGTCGACATAAAGCTCCACCCTGCTCCTGCTCTCGGTGGGAGCCTCTGTCCCAAGGTCTGGTCCAGCACCACTCTGCTCCAGCCCAAGGACACAGGTCATCTCTGTTCTCCTTCTGCACTGATGTCTAAATTAGTTCACTTCCCAGTGGGGAAGGACTAAGCACACAAATCATGAGGAATGTGTGTTCCCACAGAGCTCAGTAATGTGGTGATCTCAGAGGATCCAGTGAAGGAGACCCCTGACACTTCCCTAAGGAAGAATGTCTTCTGTAAAAGGCTCCTGCCAGGACGGAAAGCGTGTGCTGGGAAAATCCTGTGCCTGGGGCTTTGTGTGCTTCCAATTCTGATGTCCTGCTTCCTCTCTGCATCACATTCCTTCTGGGTCTCAGCTGAGGAGCAAAGTGCAGTGTTCTTAAAGGCTTTAAGATAAAAAGAACTAAATTGAATGTCAAGAAATAGAAATCGTGTAATCTTATATAATGGCAAATTCTAGTCTACCAGTTTGAATTTTTTTAACTCAATTTTCAATGTTGGTAGCCTAACTTTTTATAAATAAAGTTGTTTATGTAATCTGGGTGTAGTGGCACAAATCTATAATCCCAATGTGCATGGAGTGTAAGGATGGCAAATTCCAGGCCAGGCTGGATAACAATGAAGTGATCTAGAGATGTTCCCTTGAGAAGATGCTTCCCTAGCATGCAGAAAGTCCTGGGCTCAACCTCCACAGCCTCATAAGCAAGGTGGTGCAAGCCTGTAATCTATGATTCTGGACAGGAAGTAGGAGAAACAGATATTAGGGTCGTCCTCAGTTACATAGTGAGTTCTGGGACAGCCAGGCCTACATAAGATCCTGGTGAGATGGGGTATTTTTTAAGTATTCATATACATCTTTCAAAGAATAATATTTTAAGAATAATTGTAAAGTCCCTGATGTGGCCTTTGAAACCTGGGAAGTCTGGATTACATGAAAGTGATTGGGAATCTGCAAAAATCTAATCAAGTAAATAATCAAATTATGATTATTTGTACTATTGTGTTTGGTTAGTTATTATTTGTTTTTTTGTTTTTGTTTTTTTTTTTCAGACAGAGTCGCTCTACATAGCCCTTGCTATTCTGAAACTCAGTAGTGCAGGCTGGCCTCGAACTCATTGTCTACCTCTGCCTCTTTGTTACTGGGATTAGTGGTGTACAGTGCTTACAGTGTTTGGTTAGAATCAAACACTCAGACCTCACTTTTGTGACTTACTAGAGACCTGCACAGCTGTACTGGAGCAAGAGTCAATGCCTAAGCAGGGAAGATTGGTTCATACCTAAAATCTCAGCACATGATTGCCTAAAGCAGAAATAGCCATGAGTTAACAAGCAGCACAGGTTATACAGTGATTTCCAGACATAATGCCTGTCTTAAAACAAAACAAAAAATAATAATTTTAAAGGGCCTGGGGGGTTGTTCTGAAAAGCTAGCCTGAGGGTGAGAGAAGAAGGGGAGGGTCAGGAGTTCAAGGCCAACCTCAAGCAACATAGAGAATTCTAGGCCAGCCTGGGCTAACTGAGACTTTTGGTCAAGTTGTTTTAAAGATTTTTTTTATTTATTTATTATGTAGAGAGTGTTCTGCCTGCATGTATGTTTGCACACCAGAAGGCACCAGATCTCATTATACATGGCTGCGAGCCACCATATGGGTGCTGGGAATTAAACTCAGGACCTCTGGAGAGCAACTGGTGCTGCTAACCTCTGAGCCATCTCTCTATCCCCGGCTAAGTTATTTTAAAGATTAATATAGAGATGATGCCTGTAAAATTCTTCACATAAATAAATCTACTAAATGGTAACTATAATTAGCCTTAGCCTTCTCAAATCTAAATGTGTAGCTATCAAAATCAATAGAGCAAAGAGGAAGAGACACAAAGCTCATTGAAAAGGAGGTTCAGTGGTGCAGCATGGATACACGATGGATGCCAAGGACAGTATAGCTCTCTTCTTAGACAAATGCCCAGCCCACTCCCAGCCCACTCTTCCCGGTGATGTCAGTTCATCCATCCCATTGCTGTGTATAGCTGTGCAGCATCCAAGCAAAGCCAGTCCTAAACTCCAGATTTGATAAAATGATGATTCATACTAGAAGAGGGTGCAGCCTGTTGCCAGACTTACCACACAATCCCACATCCATTGGGACAGTCAAAGGCCAGAAACCAGCTATTTTAAGGAGTCTCCCATTCATATCTCCAGTAGCACTAATGCCCTTATGCTTTGCATTTTGTTAATGTATGGACAAAAGAGCACTTGGGAGGAATCCAACTGAAGTGCACTTAACCAAACAACTCCCATGAATGAAAGTCTATAACATAACGGCAGAGTAACAATAGGAAGGAGAGACCTTCTGTGAACTGTCCATGGGACGGTGTTCCACCAGGTAGTGTGCCAGTTGTGAGGACAAACAACTGACACCTGGACACTTCTCCAACTTCACATCCCAGTGGCTTTTAAGGACATGTTCCACTGCTTTCCAGCCTGGCCTGAAAGCCTGACCACATCCCCCTCCAAAAAGACAAGCAGGATCTTGCACAGTTCTTTTCCATTACCACTTAGTGGGCACAAAACATTTTTCCCCCAGAGTAAGCACCCATTCACCTTCTAAGGTTAAAAGGCTTTCAGCTCCAGCTCCTCCTAACAAATAGCCAAAGTGGTGGTTTCAAGGTTGCCCTTCCGACTCACACAACAGGCAGGCTAGTCCCAGCCAGAAGCTGTTAGATTATCACCACAGTAATTCTAACCTGCCCTGGACTTTGGGTCTCTTCCATCAGTGGCCCGCAAGCATAACCATCAGTGCCTGGAAATGTCATTCTCCCCAAACAGTTTTACTTGAAATGTCCGGTTCAAAAGCCCCACTCAGTCCCCAAGGCTCACTCCAGTCCTGAGTTCTGCCAATCCTTCTGAGATTCCTGATTCTAACCTAGGACTAGGTCACTTTAACTAAGGCCTGCCATACTATCATTCAATTCTGCTCCTCTTAAAACAGAGAAATGGTCACTGTTCTCTCTTACTCCAGTTGGGAAAGTACAGAACACTCGAAGCCATGGCTCCAGTCTCAAAACCCAAATCCAGAGAGTGTGGGGTGTTTTCTGGGACCAATGACAAAAGAATTCTTGACTTGGTATTACATCATTTTCATTTATTTAGCAATGTCTGATTTTCTGGTGGTCCCAAGCCCCAAACACTTTTGGAAATGTATCATATTATACTGAATGATAGTGAAGAAAACTATTTTGTCAAAAAGACTCTACACACGCCCTAGCAGGGTGTGGTGGTGCACACCTTTAGTCCCAGCTCTGAGGCAAAGGCAGGCAGATCACCTGAGTTCCAGGTGAGCCATGGAATATAAACCATTTTGTGTCAAAAACAGTTGTTTGTTTGGTTTTATTTATTTATTTTGTTCTGCCTATTCGAGTCACAGTGAAATCCACTGATACACACACACACACACACATATCCTGATTCACTGCAAAATCTTTCAAAAAAGAAATGAAAAACTCTTTATCCATTATAACTCGCAAGATCTACTTTCAGCAAACTCCCATAGCCAGAGCCTACAACTTCAAGGAAGAACAGAACTTGTTGCAACAATTAGTGCTAGGCCGTAGCATGAACAAAGCACCGCAAATAAAACTCCACAGGCCTTTAGACAGAAGGTTGTGTTTGTAATTAACTCCAACGCACACTCATCACCCCCTCCCCAGAGCTCCACCCTGCCCAGCACCCTCCAGGGCTCCCGTTCCCAATCTGGTTTCCATTCGAGCCCCGCCCCCTTCCCCAAGCCTCTCTGGGACTGTGAATCAATCCCATCCCGGGCAGGAAGCGGACCCGGGGCAGCCCCCTCCGCTGTGGCGGAACAAAGGAGTGGAGCACAGCTGCACGCGCAGGGCGAGCCACCCGGCCCTACGCCCCTCCTCGTGCGCCACGGCCCCGGCACACCGCACCTGAACCCCACTCTCCAGGACGCCCCATTGTTCCACCTCCGCTTCTCCTTGCCACAGGAAGCCAGGGCATGTACTTCCATAGAATTCGAGACCAGGAAACTCCAGTGGGCCAAGAGGATGAAGGGGGCTGCGGGTGGGCTCGCTCAAAGCGGGGTCCCCCAGTGCCCATAGGTACGAAGCAGATATCACAGAGTGAGAGCAACTTAGTTTTCAACCCCCCCATTCCTGCCGTCCCCCGTGGCCACACGGAGGAACGATCACCCTCGATGACCTCGAGCGCGCGTGGGTTCACGCTGGAGCGCTGCCGCGTCCCGCTGGAGCGGTGACCCGCGATCGCTGGCTGCGTTTGAGCCCCGGGCCGCGCGCACAAAGGCACGGGCGGGAAGGGACCCGGCACGGGGGAGCGCAGCGTACCTCACCGGGCGCCCGCTCTGTTCTCTCCGCCTCCGCGTGCTGCTCGCTGGCCGCCGCCTGGGAAACGCGGTCAAACCCGATGCGGGCTCGTGCCGCAGCTGCTGCCGAGGGTCCCGAGCCACTCAGCCGACCACTCGCCCAGCGTACCTACACCGTGTCCGGCCTCCGGGCTCCGAGTGCGCTGACTGCAGGCGCGGCGGAGGCGCGGCCACTCCCCTCTCCCGGCGGGGGCGGCGACCTCAGCCGGACGCGCCCCTCGCTCCCCGGCCAAGGCATACCAAGGCGCAGGCCGCACAGCGCCCCCCGGTGAGCACCCGCCGGGTGGGGACACCCAGGGACGCGCGCTGACCCTTCACCTTGGTCTCTGCAAGATCTGCAGACTGCAAACCAGAAATGCAGAGCCCAACAGCTGGAAGAGCCTGGGCGCGAACACTGGAGCAGAGAACATTCCTTCTCCATATTATCTCCTCTCCTAGGTCAAAGTTCGGATGACAAAGAGTATCACAAAATGCTAATTTACTCAAAGAAAAGCTGCCTGCGGTGCAGGCTTTTATTGTCTCTGTCACTCACATACATACTGAATATAGCGTTGGGTATTGAGCAATGACTGGCAGTCACTTGGTCATGGTAGAGGGTCTAGAGAATCAAGACTCCCAGCATCACCCGCACCACACGGTTTCAGGACAAGCCACATGACCCTGGGTCTGGCTTCATCCTGGAAGAGGAAAGGGTGTTCATCAAAGTTACTCATGGGGTGAGGTGAGGATTACTTGCTGAGGTGTCAAAAGCACAGCAGACACAGTAATTATTACTCACAAGCCTAACTGCTTTATCCTATAATGAAATAAATTGCCATAAATGGGGCCAGGTTTAAATGCACTGACCTATATCTGGAAACTGTCACTAAAATAAGGTGAAGCAAAGATTTCAAACCTTATATAGTCACCCTGTCCTCCCAGCACTGGGATTTATCAAATGCCACCAGAACGTCTACAAACTATCTGCTTGGAATTCTATGGTCCTCGATGCCACCATCAGAATATCTCAGTTAGATTTTCAGTTGGCATGATAATGGTCTAAGATAACATATTTTGAGTACTGGGTACAATTTTATTTAATCTTCACAAAAACCTATGAGGTGAGTTGCTTTCTTATTTTTATTTTAGAGACCAGGACAACCAAGGACATCCTTCTGACTAAGTGATCCAGCTAGGGAGAAACCACAAATCCTTTGGTATGTCTCTCATTGAGGACAGCTGTTTGTTTACCTTCCTCTTGAATGCAGGCTGGACTTAGAACTGAATTCTAACAAATAGGATACCACAGAAGTGATGTGACCAACCCAACACACACACACACACACACACACACACACACACACACACACACACACACACACACACGGGCGTGTGCACCCACGACCCACCCTTACCAGGTATCCCAGACTGAGAGTGCCAGAGTCAGCTGTTCCAGACATGTGAATGGGTGAGCCTTTAAGGTGACTCTAACCACAGTCCCCATATACTACATGGAGTTAGACCTAGAGAGAAGGCCCAGCTAAGCTGTCAGTCCCCTTAAGCACCAGCCTTGTGGTTTTTGGTTCCATATTCTTTTAAAGATTTATTTATTTATTATGTATACAGTATACAGAAGAGGGTACCAGATGTCATCATAGATGGTTATGAGCCAGCATGTCGTTGCTGGGAATTAAACTCAGGACCTCTGAAAGAACAGTCATTGCTCTTAACCATCTTAGCCATCTCTCCAGCCCCTGGTTCCATACTCTTATAGGTACTGGATAGTTAACAGCCTCTGAACCCTGCTGGCCAATCTACCTTCTTAAAAATAGCAGGAATATCAATGACAGGTTCATAAACTATAAGTCAATGGCTTGAAGAGTAGGGGAAACGTTTTGAGACAGGAATTTGTGTAACATAGACTGGTTTCAAACTCTCTGTGTGACCAAGGTGACAGATCCCCCTGTATCACCTCCTGTGTCCTTGAAATTATATGCAGACCCACTCAATCACTGGTTCATGCCATACTGAGGATGAGCCCAGGGCTTCATACACACTCAGCAAAAACTGACAACCCAGCTACATTTCCAGACCTAGAATGTTTTAGTAAAGATTTTGGGCCAAGATGCTTCTCAGTGGAACTATGTTGAGGACTGCTAAGAGGAAGTCTTGAGGATGCCTGTCCCAAGGCTAGGCTGGAATAGCTCTGCCTTCAGATCTCCCCTGGGGGAGATTGAGGCTTTCTTCCTGCTTTTAGGGGATTTCAGAAAAAAAAAGTATTAGGAGCTGTATATCTAATATGCACTGAGAAAATTAACCAAGAAACTATTAGAAAACCAAGTGAAAAGCACCCTGGTAGCAGGTCACAATTATTATTTTTTTTTTTTTAAAAACAACTTTATTTATTATTTTTATTTATTTGCCTTGCTGTTTGCCTGGAACTGAAACTACAGACAGTTGTTAGCTGCCATGTGGGTGCTGGGAATTGAACCCGGGTCCTCTGGAAGAGCAGATGGTGCTCTTAACCGCTGAGCCGCCTCTCCAGCCCCCCACAATTATTTTTTAAAACAGCATTATCCTAGCTTTCACCACTCTCAGAGCCTCTGAGAATGAACCACTGGGTTTGAAATCCCTTCGTCTCCCTGGCTATAATTTTTGAAAGTCAATCCACCCAGTATTTTTAAGAAAAGATGAAAATTGTTCCAACAGTTGTCAAAAGTTAATAATCCCACCAACTCTAAAGGCATTCTTTCGCTTTCTCCTTGTTGGAGGAAATAAAGGAAGATAACAATATGAGGGGTTGAGATGGAAAACCTATCATCAAGTCCTGAGCGCAAAGGCCTCTTAGGACCGGGCTTCACCCAGCAGACCAGTGCGGAGGCTCACACTCTTAACACTCTTGCCAGTCTGTGAGGCTAGCACATAGGTGAAATGCTATCAGGCCATGGTGTTCTTGTCTTAGATGTCCTTACTTAAGCTCTTTCTAAACATTTTAAAGGGCCAGTGATACAGTCTTCTATCAATCACTAAATTAAAAATACACCTTACAGCTAGATCTTGCGGACGCATTTTCTCAGTTAAGGTTCCCACCTTTCAGATAACTCTAATTTGTATGTCAAGTTGACATAAGACTAGCCAGCACAATTTCCTACTAAAAAAAGGAAACCATCTTATGGAGAATGGCCTGTCCTAAAGAACAGTCCTGTGACTTGACATGCATGCTGATTCATGCACTTCTCACATAACAGGATTGTCATTCTTGCACTGTTTTAGAGATGGTGAAACCCAGACAGGAAAAGGCAGAGGCAGGAGGACCTCTAAGCTCAAATGTTGACCTCTCTGACCCAATGAGAAGCCTGCCCATTAGACCTGTCAGTTTAAAAGAACCAGGTCCATGGCAATAAGAACATTCCTACACCAAATTTCTTTCTCCAAAAAAGAAATCTCTGAAAATAAAAACCAATTATTCTTTATAAAAACATACATATAGCAGTGTAATTGAGAAACAGCATTGGGTCATAGAACCCAAAGTATAAGGGTTTTTTTTCTCCAGAAATGGATTTGTCTGGCCCAAATTACTCTAAACTTCAAATAGATTATAGACTCCTTGCCAGAAATGTAAATTGTTTAATTTGTCTCTTGACATTTTTTAAAATATTTATTTATTTATTATACATTATACAGAAGAGGGCACCAGATGTCAACATAGATGGTTGTGAGCTACCATGTGGTGGCTGGGAATTGAACTCAGGACCTCTGGAAGAACAATCAGTGTGCTTAACCTTTGAGTCATCTCTCCAGCCCCCTCTCTTGACATTTTATAATTTAGCAATTTTTTTTCATTTCAAATATATATATATATATATATATTTTTCTCTCAGGTGGCAGGTTTGAGCTATCATGGCGAAGCCTCACAGTGAAACATTAATCAGCCTGGAAAACTATTAGGTTGTACCAATCTTTTTAAGCCATCACTTCTATTTTTTTCCAGGGGTAACCAGGGAGCTTGTCACCACACTGCTGACGAGACATGAGGAGGAGTGTGTAAGAAAAAGCAATATAATATAGC
Organism: Sigmodon hispidus; assembly: GCA_004025045.1. Lineage (NCBI taxonomy): Eukaryota > Metazoa > Chordata > Mammalia > Rodentia > Cricetidae > Sigmodon > Sigmodon hispidus. The sequence continues at coordinate 10,163 of PVIH01009994.1, read as the reverse complement.
TAAGTGAGAAAATATTGGCTATCTGTACTGAATGCAGACAAACTCAGTCGACATATGAGGCTCTATTTTGTGTCAACTGCAATCCCTAGAACTAATTTGATGTCTTTATTCTTTTGACAGATCACCATAGAAAAGTGCCAATAGAGAAAGACAGTTGTGCACTTCAAAAATATCTTAAACATCCTAGATGCTAGACTACCCAGTTCCATGACTATTGATAAAGTCAGGCAAAGTTTACCTGCATATAAAGCAAGGGTTGACAACAAGCTTGCTCATTGGTTAAGGATTAACAGCAAGCTTACTCATTGGCTGAGGGTTAGTAACAAGCCCGCTCATTGGTTGAGTGTTAACAGCAAGCTTGCTTATTGGACAAGCTTTGCTCTCTATCTTGACTCCTGCACAAGATAAGGAGGTCTTAGTGTGGGATTTGTATCTATTTAATTCATTCTTAATCCAGAGCCTTTGAGCATACTAGAAACTCAATCTATATTGTTTAACAAAGAATTGATTTCAAAGATTACTATTTTAAGTAGTGGACAGCCTATAATCTCAGCCCTAAGATTTTCAGACAGACCCCAGATCATTTTTTTTTTAATTCCAGAGGATGAGATAACCCAAAAGCAAGTTATGCTGGCAGGTTCACAGCAGTGATCATTTAAGCTTCAAATAAAGCTGGGAGAGAAGTAATGTAAGCATCTGTTATGCCATAAGAATTAGCCCATAAAGGACAGAATGCCAACCAGAAACCCAACTCCTCAAAACAAGGAGGGCTTTCACCAAAAGACACATAACCTCCTTTCCCACAAGACATGCTGAAATAGTATCTCCAGAAATGTATTACGTTAGTAGAGATAAGAGTGGGGATTAGAGACCTCTGTCCCAGACCCTCAGGGCCTTTCTTGACAGGCTCAGCTTCCACATCAGGGAGCTCAAACTTCACAAGGATTCACAGGTCTTGAGTATGGACGTGAGATGATACAGGGCCCAAGCACTTCCCACCCCAGAATACTAGGTGGCTTTGGGAGGTTTGCTCTCTGGAAGTCTTCTCATGACTCATCTATCTCCTCCCTGGGATACTTTGGGATCCACTATGTTTTAAAAGTCCACCATTTTGTTGAATTGGATATCATATTTTATAACTTTATAGTTTTCTTTATGAGAACTATCTGCCAAATGCAACTGTCACCATGAGACTTAGCCTAACAGGAAAACACCATTTTCTTAGTGTCCAAATGCTCTTGTCTTCCTGTGTCACTCAGATTTGCAGTATAAGATTCCTTCTATTCTAGTCACTACTGCCTCAGGACAAGATAGTAAAGGAAGTGACATTTGTCCTACATAAAGAAACTCAATTATCTCTTAAAAGCCTGGAGGACTGGTTCCAGGAATTCCAGGTACCCCCAGAGATACCAGAATTTCCTTATGTAAAAGTGATACAGATGGAGTTCCAGGACAGCCAAGGCTACACAGAGAAACCCTGTCTTGAGAAACAAAAATAAATAATTGTGATATAGTATTTACACATAAACTGAGAATGTATCTTCCTATGCACTCTCCAGGCAATGTACTTCCGTGGTATGCAGATGGGTACTATATTATTTAGCAAATAACAATAAGGAAGTAGAATCTGCACATATACAGAACAACTACAATTTTTCATAAATATGTCCTGTCCTCATTTTTTTAATCAAAAAATGGCAGCATCTGCAGATATGGAGTGATGGCAGAACCAGTAGATATGGAAGGCCAATGGTATTTATTTGGTCCTGTCCAAAGGATGGGATGATGAACATGGTTGTTAAAATGGCTTTCCCAAGCCTCTCTTCACAAACGCAAACCCTTACATGCTATCCCAAGCACTTTAGATCAGACCAGGGCACTTTGGGATCCTAGAATTTCAAACCAAGTGGGAGGGTTTTTTAGAAAGTGGTGTTTATGATCCTTCCTCAAAACATTTAAATATAAAATTTCATATACTGAAAAATTAATGAACAAACAGGCTTTTGGTCTCAAAATTTTTGTACTTAACATTTTTTTTCTAGTCAGTAAAATGTTAGTACAGCAACTACTTATTTTTTAATAGTACCCTCCATACATCATGGACTTGGGGATTTTAAGATATATATAATACTTTTTTGTTGTTTGTTGTCTTTTGGTTCTTTGCTCTTTTGAGGGCTCACTATCCACCTTCCAAATAAAATCACATACAGAAGTTTATTCTTAATTATAAAGACCAGGCCTTAGCTTGGCTTGTTTCTTTTTTTAATTTATTTTTATTTTATTTGGTGGTTTACCATGGGTGTCAGGTCCCTTAGAACTGAAATTACATACAGTTGTTAACTGTCTTGTGGGTGATAGGAGTTGAACCAGGGTCCTCTGGAAGAGTAGTCAGTGTTCTTAACCACTAAATCATCTCTCTAGCTCCAAAGACACACCAGTCAACCACAAAGGGACTCAATTCCTCAATCTTCTGATCTGAAGTAAGAAACCTTATCCATTAGGCCACGTGGTCCCCTGTGGCTTGTTTCTTGCCAGCTTTTTGTTAAGTTATCCTGTCTAGCTTCTGGGCTCTTCCTTCTCTATTTCTTTCCTTATTTCTTACTCTGTGGCTTGCTGTGTAGCTGGGAAGATGGCCCCTCAAGTCCTACTCCTTCTCTGGCTCCTTCCTTCTTCTTCCCAGATTTCTCCTTCTATTTATTCTCTCTGCCTGCTGGCCCCACCCACTTCTCTATCTCCTGCCTCGCTATTGGCCATTCAGTTCTTTATTAGACCATCAGGTGTTTTAGACAGGCACAGTAACAGCTTCGGAGTTAAACAAATGCAACATCAACGAAAGTTACACACCTTAAAATAATATTCTCCAATACTTTTTCATTCAAATGTTTCAAATTTTATAATGATTTATGAGGATTCCTTCATGAATTCCTTTTTATGATGGAAAATCTTAAAGCTGTCTTCAAATGCAACAGCAACAATACATTCTGGGCACAGTCTTTGTCCCTGTTTTCTGAATTGTCCTTTTCTAAACTCTTGCCCTCTAAAATTCTGAGTTTGTGCTGAGCTTCACTGCCAGAATACAGTGTAGCCAACTGAGAAGGGTTTCCATGGAGGACCTGGGTGGAGCCCTGGCCTGAGAGCAAAGGCATGTGTTTGCAGAATCTCTTCTAGAAACATGCACAATTCTTTCTGTTACCTGAAACACTTAGAGAGAGCAGAGAAAGGGAGGTAGAGTAAGCAGTGAGGAGAGCTGAATGCAGTCTCTATTCCATGCCTGGTGGGCAGCTGTGAAGGAAAAGTACAAGGTGAGACTCCGATTTACCAAGGGTTACTTTGTTTATGCCCTCAGTTCAGTTTGACAGACTCTAGAGCAAAAGGCCAATCAGTCAAGATTTTAGGTACAGGGGCTGGAGAGGTGGCTCAGCGGTTAAGAGCACCGTCCGCTCTTCCAGAGGACCCGGGTTCGATTCCCAGCACCCACATGGTAGCTAACAACTGTCTGTAGTTTCAGTTCCAGGCAAACACCAAGACAAAAAAATTAAATAAATAAATAAATAAATAAATAAAAATGTTTAAAAAAAAAAAGATTTTAGGTACAACAGTTGAGATGGGTGGAGGGGTATGTATTGCACAAATTCTACTTAGTATTATAATAAAACTCGGAGTTATTTATTGGGGAAAAGCTGAAATATCAGAGAGACAGGGAACAAACCACAGTCAGTTCTCACCCAGCCAACTCCTCAGGCAGAACAGGACAGGTCTATCTCCATGAGTCCTCAAACTGACTGGGTGCACAGGCAAAAGAACAACTTCTGCCTTCTCCTACTTTTATCTTTCTTTCTCCTGCCAGCTATTGCAATTCCTGCATCAACTTTTCTAGAGCTAGGATTAAAGGTGGGTGCCACCACCACCACCTGGCTCTGTTAGGCCTTGAACTCAACAGCAATCTACAATATCTCTGCCTCCTTGGCATGGATGACCACTCCCTGACCTTCATGGCTAGGCTCTGTGGGTGGCTCTGTCCTCTGATATGCCAGACTATTTTTATTAAATATACAATATATCACCATAGGTATGTGCTTTGCACTTACATACAAAGACTATATATATGGCACTATGGACTTCATGCCTCTGTTCCCCAAGGCAAGTGTGTTAGGACTCCAATCCCAGTGGAATGAGGCTAGGGGGTTGTGGGTCATTAGGGTTAGATGAGGTCATGAGAATGGAACTCTAATGGTGACATTAATACATTTATGAGGGAGGAGGACTGAGGGTGTGTCCTCCCGTCATTTGTCACATGTGAGGATACAGTGATCAGGCCTATCTGCTGGGCATGGCCCTTATCAGACAATGCATCTGCCTATGCTTCCCAGACTTCAAAAACACAAGAAATAAGTGTTATCTGAAATTCCCAACCTTAATTATTTTCATTACAACAGTCCAAACTAATTTATAAATCTTCATATGCAGTTTATTTTCCTCTTTATAATATATATAAAATAATATATATTATTTTCTGTCTGTGTGTGCATACACATGCTACAGCACATATATGGAGGCCAAAGAACAGAACTTTGTACAGTCCGTTCTCTCCCTCTACCTCCATGTGGGTTCCAGGGAGTGAACTCAGGTCACTGTGCTCTCAAAACAGGGGATTCACCCCCCCCCCAGCCATGCCACTGACCCCATCAACCTGCAGCTTTCTAAGCCTAGTGTAATTGTGGAGATGACATCTACTTGGTTTCCATTTCATAGCTATCCATTATTCCTTGCTTTTGAAATCAAAACACCACACTCTCAATCCCTTTGAGAAGCTGCTTGCTCAGGTAAATGCTGTATCAGTAACCTCTGTTTTTGACAGCTTGTTAAAATCTTGGGGAGTAGGTACATTCTATTAGATTATCATTATGTTTTTGAGAAGCTTTGCTTTTGAAATATAACTAAATTAGAAAACCAAATCTTCTGGGTAAGTGTAAGTATTCAGAAGTTTGAGCTGTGGTCCTCTAGGAGAAAGGGCTTCATCTCATGACAATTTTGAAGAAACAAAATTGAGTTCTTATGTTCACGGAAGAGAGCCTAGGTCTTTACAGTTCTCTTCTTCCAGTCAAGTGTTTAAAAGCTTTGTTTCTAGTTTCTGCCTACATCCTCACCTCCTTTCCTTGAGGCCTTTGAGCTTCTGACAACATTAAAATAAATTCCCAGTGTCCTCACAGATCTTTCCATTGCCATATTTCAGGGCAGTTTCGGCCCAGGCATCATGTCATCCTCTTGCCGTACGACAGTGCCCTCCTTCACGGACGCTCCTGTAATGCTACCTGTGCCCCACTCTCCTGCCCTTCTCTTGCCATCCTCACTGCCTTGTCTTGCATAATCCTTTAAATGTCATTGCTCCTTCGGGATCTCATCTTCTCCATTTCTCCCACTTTGACCACTACTGCTGATTTCCAAGTTTGTATTTCTTAGCTGAATTTCTCTGAGTGCAAGCTTTAGCTGCACTTCTATTCCAGACTCAACATCGTTCATAGAAACTCACAGGTACCTAAGACACACGGTCAAAGAGAAATCATTGTCTCTGCCCAACCATATCCACAGCCTGATCTTATATTCCTCCTCAAGATGAACCACATTATCATCAACTCAGTCATCAAAGGTAAAGCAAATGTCATTCCGGTCCTCTGAATCATCCTCTGAGCTCATCTCTCTGGGAGTTCCATTGACACTCTATTTCCCAGCTGCCCCATCCCAGCTCAACACCTATTGCTGCATTTTCTTACTATAAAGCCTCAGGATATATTCGACTGCTGGCCATGCACACACATGCCCAGTGCCCTTCTTCAGCTCAGCCTTCATCATTCTCCGGTGAGGGGTTCTACTTGGTTATTCCAGCTCTCTGATCTCTGGGGACTCTACCCTGCTTTTTCTGCTGTGTGGGATGCTTATTCCTCCCTTGTCCTATGGCTAATGTTTTCACCCTGGAAAACATTACTTTCTGACACTCCCACTTCCAAAGACAAAAAAGGAGTGCTTCTTCTGTGTCCCAGTAGTACACTGTGCTGCTGTTCCAGAGTTTATTACGCCACAACAGATTACCTGTCTACCCACTCCTCCCAAGGTTCAGGAATTATGGAGGAAGAAGGCTAGAAATAGTGTAGGAGCCGGATACAGTGGATCTGGACAAGAAAACAATGTCTTTTGGACACAGCAAGGCACTGCACATATGCACTCACAGAAGTCGGTACAATATAATCAGACTGCGCAAGCCCACATCAGACAAAATCCTAGCATTGAAAAAGGAATTGGGGGCTGGAGAGATGGCTCAGTGGTTAAGAGCACTGACTGTTCTTCCGAAGGACTTGAGTTTAATTCCCAGCATCCACATGGCAGCTAACAACTGTCTGTAATTCCAAGATCAGACACCCTTACACAGTTATACATGCAAGCAAAACACTAATTCCCATGAAATAAAAATAAATATTAAAAAAAAAGAAACTGGGCATAGAGTCCCACCATCAGCTGGGGAGCTACCAGCAGATGGTAGCTTTTGGGAGAGGGAACACTGGTTTTCTCTGGGTGTAGACCCTGCTTAGTCATCCAGGACCAAATGGAAGACTACACATCCAAGAATTTTTTTTTTTTTTTTTTTTAAAAAAAACTTTATTTATTTATTTGCCTTGGTGTTTGCCTGGGACTGGAACTACAGACAGTTGTTAGCTGCCATGTGGGTGCTGGGAATCGAACCCGGGTCCTCCGGAAGAGCAGATGGTGCTCTTAACCGCTGAGCTATCTCTCCAGCCCCCCCAAGAATTTTTTTTAAAGATTTATTTATTTATTATGCATACAGTTTTACAGAGGAGGGCACCAGACCTCATCATAGATGGTTGTGAGCCACCATGTGGTTTTGCTGGGAATTGAACTCAGGTCCTCTGGAAGAACAGTCAGTGCTCTTAACCTCTGAGCCATCTCTCCAGCCCCACATCCAAAAATATTTAAGCAGCCCAAATTGTTTTTGATGGGTTTAAAAAATTAAAAGGACACAAAGCTGGAGAAGTAGAGGTGAGGGCTGGATATGGGAATAGTTTGGAATGGGGAAGAGTATAATCAAAACACATTTGCAAAATTATCAAAGAACTAATAAAAATATATTTTATTTTATAAATACTATACTATACTATAAATCATCAGCCTCACTATAGTGAGATAATCCAGGGCAGGACCATGCTTTTAACTTCTAAATTTCTATGTTTAACATAATTCCTGGAGGGGCTGGAGAGATGGCTCAGAGATGAAGAGCACTGATTGTTCTTCTGGAGGTCCTGAGTTCAATTCCCAGCAACCACATGGTGGCTCACAACCATCTATGATGACATCTGGTACCCTGTTCTGTATACCATATACATAATAAATAAATAAATCATTTTTAAAAAACATAATTCCTGGAATATGACAGGTATTCTGGTTGGTTCAATGTCAACTCAACACAAGCTAAAGTCATTTGACAGAAAGTAACCTCCATTGAAAAAAATGCATCTATAAAATTGGGCAGTAGCAAGCCTGTAGGACAATTTCTTAATTAGTTGATGTGGGATGGCCCAGCCCATTGTGAGTTGGACTACCTCAGCATGGTGGTCCTGGGTTCTAAAAGACAGCAGGCTGAGTAAGGCATGAGGAGCAAGCCAGTAAGCAACACCCCTCCATGGTCTCTGTATCATCTTCTGACTCTGGGTTCCCGCCCTGACTTCCTTCAGTAATGATCTGTTACCTGGAAATATAAGCAAACAAACCTCTTTCTACCTGTGGTCATCTAAAAGAAAATGGGCCCCAAACAGAGTAGCATTTCTAGGGGTGTGGCTTTGTTGGAGGAAGTGTGTCACTGTACAGACATGCTTTAAGTCTTCCTTTAATTAGAATACCATCCAGTGTGACAGTTGACTTCCTGTTTCCTGCCAGATGTGGAGCTCTCCTTCCCAGCCCCATATCTGTCTGCACACTGTCATGCTCCCAGTCTTGATGATAATGGACTGAACTACCCGGAGTAAATGTTCTCTTTGTAAGAGTTGCCATGGTCACGGTGCCTTTTCACAGCAACAGAACATTTGCTAAGACAGACCCAGGTTGCTTTGGATCTTGGTGTTCCATCACAGCAATAGAAAAACCAAGTCAGTAAGTAATTGTTAATGCTCACTAAGTGCATAGGCAAATGAGTAAGTGAACGTTAGGAGTCTCCCACTTCACTTCTCACACTTCTTACACAGCTTCTTTTTTTAAAAATTAATTTGGCTTTATTTATGTGCATTGGTATGAAGGGTTCAGATCTCTGGAAAAGGAGTTACAGACAGTTGTGAGCTGCCGTGTGGGTGCTAGGAATTGAACCCAGGTCCTCTAGGAGAGCAGCCAGTGCTCCTAACCTCTGAGCCATCTCTCTAGCCCCCCTACATAGCTTCTAACACATAGTTTGACAGATTATATCTTGTTACAGAAAGCCCCGAGAATTTTTTTTTTTTTTGTGCAATGTCTTATTCCCAAAAGCAAACATACAGCAAACAGGTAGAATGCTTGGAATAAAGCCTGTTTTTTAATTTAAAAAGTCTTTGAATTGATGCCTCCAATACCTTTGATATACATTCTCATACCTTGATATTAGAAAAATTCTCATTTTAGCAGAAACAGCTTTGCTCAGCTGACCCCACCAATTTATCACTAATGTTCTATTAACATCCCATAATAGCTTCTCTCTTCACTGCAGAGCCAATACATAGATTTCCTAGTCTTCTTGCCCAAGTCAATTCATAAATACTTTTAATCTATGAGCTTTCAAGCTCAAAAAGATTTAGTGGGTCACTAAATACTTACTTTTTGCTTACATGGGATTGAAAGCTCAGAGGCCCAGGATCAATTATATTTCATCTTTTAGCACTTACTTCACAGCTGAACACTTCTCAGAATAATGAACACAAGTCCAGTTTCTGACAAGCCATGGCAAAGGCCAAATGAATGAGCAATATTATTCAACTTGGCCCCATGGGGGGGCGGAGGGTGAATAGGTAGTGTGTGCTGTGACTTATTTCAGTAACCATGTTATGTTCATACCCAAATCAATCACAAAGTGAAAGTCTCAGGCCCTGAGCCTCTCACCACCGAAAAGTAACATATTCACAGTGTGATAGCAGCCCCTAAATCTTTGCCCCAGGCCCAGAACCTTATCTCACATGATGCCAATAAGAAAGATCCCAAAGGAAATGGCTGCTTCCTCTGCAGAAGCCTTGACTTTAAGGTGGAGGAATCCTGTAACACAAGCAGAACATAAGACTATCTGGGGAGGGTGAACTCAGAATAGCTGACAGACGAATAGTGTAAGATTGTGTGTTTTGAACTTGTTTATCACTTAAAAGATCATGAATGGAAAGAAAGTTACTGATAAAACTATATGGCTACATGCTTAGGCATCACCCAGGGCATCCTGGTTATGAACAGAAAATGTTATATATGACCACAGTCCAGAGTGGGTACATGTGGAATTCTTAGTCTAAGGTGAACAAGCCAGCTAAGATTTATATGGAGGTTGTATCTAGGAGTATCCCACCCTCCTTCCCTTCCTCTCTCCCTCCCTCCCCCTCTCTCTGTATATGTACATGTGTGTCCAGTACCTGGAGATGCCAGAAGGAGATGTCAGATACCTTGTAACTGGAGTTACAGACAGTTGTGAGCTACCTAATGTTCGTGCTGGGGACTGAATCCAGGTTTTCTGTTGTTTGGTTTTGCTCTACTTTTTTAGGGGACCCACCACCCAGCTCCCAATAAATCACACATGAAGGCTTATTCTTTTTTTTGCAAAATCAAGAGCATTTATTTCTTGAAAACAAATTCCAGAATGCTAGGGTCAACCACAGAACAAAACAGTGGCAACCCCAAGAGAAGCTCGCAGGTTGAAGGCTTATTCTTAATTACAAATGCCAGGCCTTAGCTTGGCTTGTTCCCCCATCCCCACCCCGGTCATTTTTTCATAAATTAACCCTCTGGGCTTACTATCTTATTTACTTCAGTTAATCTTCATTCTTACACTGTGGCTGGCCAGGTGTCTGGGTGTCCAGGTGTCCAGGTGTCCGGGTGTCTGGGTGTCCAGGTGTCCAGGTGTCCGGGTGTCTGGGTGTCCAGGTGTCCAGGTGTCC